>QNGE01000936.1:87808-104982 GCA_008508345.1 Paragonimus westermani | reverse complement strand
TTACGTTGCACAGCTTGCGATGGTTGGGTCACGTGCTCCGTATGCCAGCTGAGCGTTTACCGTACCGGGTATTATATACTGAGGCCACCAACAGTTGGGTAAAACCGCGTGGTGGTCAAGCAACAACGTGGTCACGAAATATGAAGACCTTGACTGCTCGATTGAGCAAAGTGGGCAGGCACCGCCTGCCTGGATGGGGTCCACGTGATCACTCAAACTGCTGGTTAGAGACGCCATCCGAGATGGTGATGTGTCGCAGTTAATGGCGTACCTGTACCCATACCATTTCTGGTTCTTTCGCTTGGTCTTTTGTAATCTTTGTTGACCATCGTAGTAATGTTTCCTTCTAGGATGTTCCACGTCACTGTTGAGGTGAGCGGCGGCCCGAGCCACAGTACCTATGGTCAGGTCAGGCTCATGGCTGTTATGATGATGATGAGCACAGTGGACAGCGCATCGCTTGCGAGGCACAGGAATTTCGTCAGCCCAAGAGGGGGATTGAATTGAAGTGTGCAGGACGCAGGAGGCGTTGAGTAGGTCATACTCCACGTTCCCCCACTTCCGGGTTTATTTGAGCTTAAGTAAAATTCTGATGACTAATATCGTGTTTGTAAACGGGTAACGCATCTGCGTCTTTCGGCTCGTTTGTGCCCTGTAAAACCAAACAGCGCGTTTGGTCTCAGATGAGAATCTATGATTCTTGGTAGGGATGAGGCCGGTAAAAAACCTCCTCGACATCTTCTACCTGGCCGAGTGCGATGCGGATTGATCAAAGGGTCTGTGGAGTTGCCTACTGTGAGTTCATCCTCCACTTCTAGCAAAAGAGCCGAGAAAGCGATCTCCACTGCAACTGATCATCTGTTTCCTTTCGACGGAACAACGTGTGTTCGCTTTCTGCACCGCTATAGAAAATGATGTTATGCTTGTCTAACTCAAAACACCGGTCACACGTGGGCGTGATGGTGATTTACGTTCTGAGTTGGGAAGGGGTTGTATGGTTCTTACATTCGACTAACAGTTTGGAGCTTTACCGGCTCGCGCTGGTGGACGGCTGGGATATACAAGCGCACAGCGACAGTAATGCGACGCTCGCTGCGTTTCCATTTAGTATGTCCCCCATAGCTTAGTTACTGAACAATACAGGAGAGAGGGCTTCGGTTGCGAGTAGCCATGTTAACTTTGGCTGGCGTTAACGTATCAGGAACTTATGCCGTACGAGGTGAGTAGCCGAAAAACTCGTTTTTCATTCAGCGTCCTGAGTGACGTTGTCCATATGAATGTTCAGTTGGCGACTCGAAAAGATGTCTGAGGGCGGGAGTAGGTGATCCTTAAACGCCAGTCTATAGAAAACCTGGGATAGCACTTGCAGGGTGCCCAGTGGGTGCAGAACTCACAGGCCATGGCTTTGCTGCAAGCCTCAGCCACCTTCGAACACGGACCATAAACGTCGGCAGTCGGACTCTTTACTTGCCCTATGTAAACTAACTAATCTACAGAGATCACGGGGTTCTTAAGAATAGCGTGACTGGTGAAATTGGGAGAACGTCTTTTCTGGTGTCGTCCTGGGATTTCACGAGACGCGAATAAGCTATTGTGACGGACGGTATGTTAGTAGCAGTAATGTCACACAATGGATTTCGTACAGCAGAAACAATTGATGGGTTTTCAACTCCTTTTGCGTCACTAATACCAATTTCCTTAGGCAGTTCCAGGTAACAAAGTCGTTACCCCCTTTCGGTTCGCGAAAAAGAATGGATTGCACTTCGTTTGGTTCAGCTGAACTTCCATGACGAGGTGGATTTCGCCAGGAATCGTCCGGTTTCCTACACCAGGGAGCATCCGTGGACCCCCAGCACTAAGAGGATGACGGGAAGTTATTTGCCTCCATGAACAACCATGAAGCTTACCAGATGTAAAGCCAAACAGCTCAAACTAGTGAGGCCATGAGAACACAAGTTCATGACTACCACCGACATGCGTAAGTTCAGATTTTCATTGAAACTGCGCAAAACGAGAGCTAAACGCACGGCTGACATGAGTTTGTTTCCTAGGGCATACTATCAAAAATCAAGACTGACTCTGTGAATGATATAACCATAAGATGGAATGAGATGATAATATCAGCAATAAAAACGAAAAATTCACCGACAAATCTCCGAGAATGATACCAGGAGATGTAATCCAAAGAAACCTTTTAAAAAAGCCAGTTAGTATTGCCTGCAAGTGTACATTCCGCTTGTAATATTTATTCGTTCAAATTAACGTACTGTTTGCTACATTTTGTCACAGTTGATGGTTTTGAAACTTTTCAAACATAATCTTCTAATAAAAAGCGTATCGTACTACATTGCTCACTTGGTTGCTAGCTGTTGATTCCGCTAAGGTCTGTTGCGTTATTTTGAGATTGCTGAACTTTGTTTGACTGGTGTTGAAAGGTGGTTCTATGTTTTGCGTTCTTTTAAAAATAAACCATATCATTCATCTTCGTTCTTACACTAGCTACTATTAGTGTTTCCCTTACCCATTTTTAGTCAGAGTCCCGTAAACTTCTAGATGCCAACATTGGACATTTTTCTCCTTCGCTTCTTTCTGAGTATTTTATGATTCCCATCGCTTCCCGATGCGCGAACAGCCGATTTGTTCCGACCCAACCAATGACCACTTGTTGAAGAAACGCAGTTCCGTTTTTATTGTTCTTTAATACCGAGAGGTGCCCAGTTGTCGATTTTTTTCACGGGCACGTTCTTTGTTCCATTTCCAAGTGGTTTCATACTCGAGGTGAGGGAGTTTGTCTTCTTGTAAATGGATTCAATTGTTGCGAGCGCTTCCTCATTAACCGTTCCAAAGACAGGTTATCTCTGTCGTTGGGTTCTGAGAGGCATTATTTGGATCAACAGATTACGCGTGACTCGATGTGAACTTGAATCGTTGGCGAACAATTCAATGCCAGTCACCAAGCGGTCATCTTCACGGGAAAAAAGACTCGATGGCAACAAAGAAATGTGTGAAGTCTTCGGATAGAACAACCAACACCTTCTCCATTCTTGATTTTGCTGAGAACACCAAAGTCACCGCTAAAGAGGTAGCCTAAATAGCAAGTTTTATTAATAATAATAGTAATAATAATGATTTATTTCTCGACGCATTTGTGAGATACACACTCAGGACAGCGTGATCAACGCAATGATTTTTAGCATATACATATTTGAACACCAAATTTGAAAATTGTACAACGAGTCAGCTATGTGAGCAGAGCAAAAAACCAGACATTATATGAAGGGAAAATTCAAGTCTAGACAGGAAACTTCGAGCTTCATGGTTCTGAGAAGATAGTCCTTGGGGTCTGCAAAATTCGATAGAATAATTGATTTGTTACATCAATTCAGACTCCACAAGGTGATCGCTGGCCTGATGCTCAAGGTCGTGCCAAAAAACGGTGGTTGGAGGATGGAGAGAATGTATTGGCAAAGGATTTGGCCATTATTCCATGTAGATAGTCCCGAAAAATGTGCAGAAAATGTTTTCATGATGTGGGCGAGGTGGGGACGCATGTACTTTCGCGGGGTACGCATGGACCTCTCGACCGGACGTTATTCTTCGCTCAAATTCCTAAGAATTTCGAGGAGCGCGCGATATGCCCGACCAATGCGGAATTTTAAGTGTCCGGGCCCTGGTGGGATGTTTTCTCGCGCGGGATGTATCAGTGAAACCAAGAATGGAAAGAGGAATTATGCGATAAACGGGATAGCGGAACTACACAGTAAGTGCAAGGAGCTTATCAAAATTTTGCACGATATAAACCTGACAATGTTCTAATTGACTCAAGTGACATCCGCCATGAGATCACCTCTTGTCATAGAGATTTCGTGGCTGCTGGGACGTTCAGTGATTCAGTCTGTACAGATGTGCATAAGCGGTTACGCTGTGCAAGTAGAGCAGTGGTGTTGGCCGTGCCTGATAGAACACCTTTGTTGCCCGTGAAAAGATTCTTACTCAGAGCTAGTGAAATGGAAGAATGAGAGCGCTAGTACTTAAGAATCCGCCTGAAAGTACGGCAAGACCTCTGCCCATTGTTGCTGCGGATCACAAGTGAACGTTTTGTGAGCGAACTCATCCGAAGACAAGAGCGAATCAGGCGTGTGACGAATTTCAAACCCATTAAAGTGTTTGATGACAAGATGCCACTCCAAGGGGAAATATTACGGGTCGATATTTCCATGTAAAGGAGAACTAATGTAACACAGTCTGTAATCTTATTAGCTTGACTGTCGACCTCGACTGCTCCACGAATTATGTAAGTCAGAAAGTTGCGGCTAGAGAGGAAGAAGTTCCATGAGAGACCCCGCTAAGCAGATAATCAGTTTGAAAAACAAAACGGTTGTTTATGACCCTGTTGAACTGTATGAAGTCGTCAACCCACAAGTATTACCTTTTAACACTCCTTCGTAAACCGGTAAAGTTCTGGATAGTGTTCTGGTTGATGTTCAAGTTATTCCTTCACAGTTGTCTACAATTAAACCTTCAACTCATCTGGAATCTGATGGTGTCCCACCAAGGACTTCCAAGCTAAAGAGATCAGGATATATCCATCCTTTTCGTTGATCTGTTCACCTCATCACTTATCCAGCACCTTCCCTCCTCCATAAAAATATTCAGTCATCATGCCTTGCCACAAATTTGGTTCGAGGCGGGACGTTAGTAACTATCATCCCATCAATCACACATCAATCTACTCAAGAATGTTTTAAAGGAAAACAAAGGCGTGTCTGGGGTTATTGGGTTCGCAAAATTTTGCGAACCTTTCACAGCAAGGTTTTCTTAGTAAGTGCTCTTGCGTGACATCAGTTGGGGTTCCCAAACCACATATCCATATTCGTCAACGTAGAAAATGCGATATCTTACTGTTGGACATGTGAAAAAGTCTCGATTGTGTGCCTCATGTAGGCTTCTTGGTCAAAACAGTATCCTTTGGCTTATAAGACTCCTTGTAGAACTGCCTTCCGTCATGCCTTAAGGGCCGCATCCAAACAGTCGAAATAGAAGGACACAGCTCAACATCAAAACCGGTAACCTTTGAGGCGTCTCAAGGAAGCGCTCTAGGACTGTTGCTTTCCCCCATGTATATAAATGACGTTTGTGATGCCAGTAAACGTGACGAGACTTTTCTGTTTGCTGAAGATATCAAAATCCTTCACACATTCCGATAGCCCAGTTACATCGCTTTCTACCTACAAAATATGAAACAGGATCTAGCGATATTGCAGCGGTGGTGCAAAACATGACTGATGACGTTCCTAATGAGCAAGTCGAACATCATTGCCTGTGGTTGTCACATATCCGCCGGTTCTGTCCCATCAGACGGCTACACTATTCATAACGCCACTTCCGTAACAGATATAGAAATATAGTATTCAGACTTATTCGATTTCTCCAAACCGGTGTGTTTCCAAGGAGCGAAAGCTAAAAAGGGCAATGGGCTGCAAAAAAAATCATTTAGCCTACCGACTACCACGCTGACGATTCACAGAACGCATGGTCAACCTGAACTTGACTACCGCACATTCATTTGCTGCCGTCCATACAAATCCGGATGCGCTTGTGATAGGAAACTCTTAACAGTCATTCACCAAAAGCTTATTATGTTATTCTTCGTTCACCTATGGACAACGCTGTCAAGAACTTGGTATTGGTTCGCTTTGGTTACGAAAACCGAAATTGAACGTTGCACTTTTGTGTAAGCTGATACAGTTGGGTATTATCATCACAGCGTTTACTGCCTTTCTAAAACCTAGCTCCACATATGGTCTGAGAAATAGGAGCTCCACTCTGGCAACCCTGTTACCTCGCAGAAAGATACGCGCAAACTTCTTTGCTGTAAAAGTTTTCTGTATTTGGAACAAAATTCCGGAGAAGATCGGGGCCAATAGCGACATATAGCGTTTTAGAAGAGGCCTGGTCAGCTATCCTACGCTGTCACATACTGTACATCGTCAAACGCTGTGTATCCTCAGCTGATGTTTTTGAATGTGGCCTAAAAAACATTCGGCCGTCAGCTGCAAATGACGTATATAACCCGTCTTCATTAGCGCTCCTCTCGAAAACAACTTGTTGGAAGCGGTTCGGTGTTCTTCTATCATTAACCCCCATCCCCACTTAGCATTTGATCTAACGTGTGCTAGCAGAACCGCAATAAAACCAACACCATTTTATTCAAGTCTGCATGCATTGCTCACATTGCTGGAGGATGTAAAATTCGCGCTTGTTAGTAAACCCAACAGAATGACCTTGTACGTGTTATACCTAAAACACAAACGTAGAAAATACACAGTTTTATAAGCCACGCATACACTTTTCCACATATATATGCCTGTTTGTAATGTTCTACTCATCCTGTTGATTGCCAAGATTACAGGGCCTATAAGCCTCCAGACTGCGACTGATGGTAGCCGATATTAACGGATCAGCGACTAACTGAAAAAACCGTCCACACAAAACTGCGGTGAAAATTCCCCTTTCATTTGGCCTACAAAACTGTACTGGAAACCTTGACTTATCCATTTCACTCCTTCATCTAACTCAACCCTCCCTGCAATCCATCTAACAAATTTTTGTGTTGTAAAATATGGATTTCAGTTTTGAACAACCTCCTTATGAAGCGAACCGACATCAAACTCTGTGCGGAGTTCTGACTACCGTGTGATAATCATCCCAGGGGTGACTGCCGGTCAATCAATTATTGCAAAACACTACAACAACGAGTTGACAGGGTCATATATTTTACTCACCAGCGTAAAAAGATCAACATAGCACAGTCTGTAGAAAACGGTTGCATACACATTATTCTTCAAAGTGTGATCATCCTATGTTTATCAATCAACGCGTGAGACTGCGTTCTTTTTCCTAACCCCACAATCATCTGTTGTGTGAGGGAGAACTTCCGCGATTAGTGGACGCTCAGAACCTCATCCTGACTAAATAACTCGCAAGATTTTCAGCTTCTAGACGGCTTCAGTCAATGGTTGAGGTCTTGCGCCGGAGCCTGCCCAATCGTTCACCGGATTTTGGAATATCCTACCCTCTTTCACCAAAGCCCAAACACCTCCACACCTATCCGACGATGTATCAAAAAGACGTTCAGTCTACCAGCTGCGAAGCTGACACTACAAAATGTGTGCTCGGCCTCAACTGGAGTATTGCACTTTCGTTTACTGTCGTCTGTGCAAGTCTGATAAGTTTATGTTAGAAAACCTTCAACGATCGTCTACCGAAAGCTTAATAGGATGTTTATCTTTGCTCACCTACAGACAGCGCTGTGAAAACCTTGGTTGCGTAGACTGAAGTTGAACCTGACGCTGCTGTATAAACTCATACATCCGGATGTGATTACCACAGCGTTTGCTGTCCACTTACAACACAGCCCTTCATATGGCCTAAGAAGTAAGGGTTCCACCTTGCCAACCCTGATATCCCGGAAAAGTATACATGCAAACTTCTTCCTTGTAAAGTACTCCTACATTTAGAATAAACTTCCAAATGAAGTCAAAGACATGAATAACAATGAGAAATTTATTATTATTATTCAAGTAAAGTGATGCCAAAACTTCTTGAAGATGCATTTGGACTGTGACTTGCAGTCGAAACCGGTAGACGCGCAAAGGACGAAGTTGGATTGTGTAGCTAGGCGCGCTGTTGTGTTGTTGGCATCGTTTAAGTTTTCGTTTGTGTAAGTCGTGTGCATGGTTTACTGAGCCCTTGGCTTATGTATGTCCTTGTCGTTTTCTTTTACAAGGCTGTTCCCCGGTGTCTTCACATTGCCACAAATCTGTTCAACAAGTGCTATGGACAGTCAAGGTAAAAACGGCCAGCTTGCATGTTACGGGACGTACTGCCTACAGTGACTTCGAAATATTCGAAACATCGACTCACACATGATCTTGTGAAAGGTAAATTAATGTAACATCACGTGTTTTGGAACAAGTCAATGAAACAAACGAATAACCCCTTTTCGTGAGTAAGCTAGGAAAGAGAAGCAGCGAACATTTATCAAGCTTTCATCTGAGTCCCGTTTGATTATCGGAGGATATCACACCCTGTCAAAGCATGTCGTTAATCCCGGATGTGTACTGTTTCTTCGACCTATCCTTATTCTTCTGTCACCGTCAGTCGATACGCTGAACATAGAATAGTTATTTGTACGGTGCACCAGGCTTCTATAAATTCCAAGCCAGCCGAGCAACCGATTCAGATCCGAAAATAGACCGTCATAAAGACGAGTTTGTTAGTAACAAGGGGCTGAGGTACAAGAAAGTTATCATAAACCAAACGGAATGAAGTGGCGACAGACTCCGATATTGGATCTAGCGACTATGCAAATCCCGAGGTCAATGAATCACACAAACACGACCAAATGCGACAGTCCTACTACGGCGGAGCGATCAGGTGCAAAATGATACCAGGTTACACATGAACGAAGTCCCAGCATTAGGAACTGTGGGAGAAAAAAGTACGGTGGAACAAGTTTCGACAAGCAAAGGATATCAAGACCTAGAAACACGTCATGATTAACGTCCGTGGGACAACTTAGATGTCGCCCTAGTAATTCGAATGGTCATGTTTGTCCTTGCAGCAAAGACTCGCAACTTCTACCAATCAGACGTCGAATGTAGGAATGATCAAGGAGAAGGGAATGAATGAGGATAGAGAGCGTGGTAGCCGGCTTTCTATAAAACACATAGCAGTCTTCAAACAATCAGCAGAGGCAGCCGCTTTAACATATGCTCCGACCGCTGATAACCCGATATACGAACACGTTGGCCCTAATCGATCTAGCAACCATCGTTTTCTTTAACCTAATATTATGGCCTGGAGGGTTAGTCTAAACACACATTCTGCCCCAACTCTCGCCGTCACCTCAAGAGTGTTGAAGGGTTACGCGATTTCTTCTTTACCACTCGTTTACCTAACGGAATGGGTCGAGATTCCTCGATCTTCTCCGTACAGGTTGCTCCATGTTATCTTCAGCTGTCTTGCAAAACAACTTCAAACTTCCTCAACCACCTTAGTATACATTGGAAAATTTGGAATTCAAGTCGGCACACAGTTCGTCAAGTGAAGAATTACGTAAGCTTTGAAAGGCAGTAGCAGCGCCTCCGGTGTCCCTAAAGCGGAAGATTTTGGCAGCACATATAGTACGGTATTTCCTCTTCTGGACGCTTCCAAGTGTTGTTTGAAGACTGAAGATCTCTGCTGTGGTAACTTCAAAGTCATTGGCTACCCTCCTCACTAACGTCTTCTATCCTTTAGCGTGTATCTGATTACCATGGCCTACATTCAAGAGTATCCGTCACTCATCTGACAACCTTTGGGCAGTATCCAGGTCTTCCTGTGTGCGCGTGCCACCAGGATTTCCAACAGCCTCCATATAATCAGCAAAGATGCAGTAGGGCCAGTCCAGGATTTTGGTGAGATCACGGAGAATGGTGGATAGTGGTTCAGAACCGGTCCTCGAGGGAACCAGCTAACCATTGCAAATCCAGCGGACCTCTCCAGTGCAATCGATAAGTAAAAGGTATGGTCCCTCAGGAACTCCTGTATCCATCCCAGATGTCTTGAAGGAAAGCGAAACGTCATGATATGAGCAGTGACAGCCGGCGATCAGCTGAGTCGAATGTTCTCCTAACGTTCAAGTAGCAAAACTCGGCTTGCTCCATCTAGTCAACTCTTACGTGGTCTCGTTGAGGGACAAAACCAGGTTGATGAGACAGTGTACGCCACAAAAATCCACGTTGGTCCCTTGGAGAGAGCCTTCTTCAGGCAGAGTTCCACAGTCCCACCCTCAGTGTTTCTTTCAGACAGGTTCAGAACAACAGATGGCGGACCTGCTGGTCGGTAGTTTTTACCTCATGCTTTCTTCGCCCCCTTACGGAAGGCCACAATCAAGGCCTTTCTCCAGTCATCTATAATGGTGGGCTTCTGGAAACTGGCAGTACGCAGACGGGTGACAGGCCCCTGAAAAAACATTACTCAGAGGCCACAGTGTACTCGTATTTTTACAGTCTGACTACGCTGCCTTATTCACGATCAGTCTATGCAACCCACCTTTAACTATGTCTCATTCCGGTTCATTTTCTTCCATCACGGATTCTCTCGCGGGCACTGTGTTGAGCAGTACTGCGGGATGCGTGCAGCCTCAAAGACTTACGGGAACCTTTGCTTTTTCTAGCAAACTCGACAACTTTGCTGGGTGTAACGACGATGTTACTCAACATCCTTCTTATGGCTTCTTCGATCTGGAAACCTGAAGAAGGCCTTAAGGCTTTTATGATGAATCCCTGCTGGATTCGTTTCAAATTTTCCACAAAACACTCATAGTATTTCTAGCAGCTTATAATTGACAAAATCCCGTGTACTCATGTGAGGATTTGTACACAGCGCGAATTCTTCCTTTTTCCCTCTGCTCCTTTTCTACCCTAGTTGTTCACCACGGAAGCTATCTCTTATGCCGTCTACCTCTGATTGAGTCATACATAGCAGTAAATTGCATAAGATTATCTTCGATTACGGTCCATGCCTCGTTTATTCTGTTGGTACCAACACAATCTGCACAATTTACATATTTTGCACCCTACATGAGTTGCTGAATATTCATGTTCCCGGAGGATCTACGACAGCCAATGGGAAGTTTGGCGTACAGAGACAAATTGTAGACGCAGGCCCTCTTGATAATCATTCCCAACGGGCAGTCTGAACTTCAAGCCCAAGATGCTCTTAGGGTTCCTTGCTGTGACGATGTCTAAACTTTAGCATTTCATACGTCCTCCGTCCACTGAACGTATTGACAAGCTGAGTCAACGCCATCTCACTGAGAAGCTCTAACATTGCCTCGGCGAACGTACCACTGGCAACATGCGTCAGTCTGCGGCCCGCCCTGTTAGCCTTGAACTCCGTTTCCGTGAGTCACTGTGACATGCTCACTTGCTCTCGAATAACACTGAGTAGATGCCTATCCCCTCACCGAATAGAAGAGGAGCTTTCGTGATCGCCCAGCAGTGGTATACCTGTTCTGCCGTTCGTTGCGGAACAGTCCGACAGCCGAATATTTCCCACACTCACTTCCGCCTGTTGATGTTAGCCATAACCATGTGATATTGACAGTAGGACATCCTCCACCCATTCCACAACTTGTCTATTCACCCCGTGGATCAAATATGCAAGCGAGAGGGGGCGAATATTATCTACGAACTTGTCCCCTCTAACCAGAACTAAGTGATTGCAACGATACCCACATTCACTAGCTTAACTGAGAGTTCACGCCATCCATTCCTAAGGCCAACAACAACGCTGCACAAAGCGCCCAGGGACTATCCACGAACACTCCTCGTTTTGACTTATCTGACCTGAGCAGCAGCTTACGGTCTAGACATTTTAACTGGTCATTCCCCCCGCGAAGGGTGTACTCCTTTCTATCCTCAGTCTGAAGGATACATACTTCCTGCGTTGGGAAGCCTACATAACCGGTGGAAGCCTTCTAGGCCTCTCACCATTCTCCGGTTCCGCCCGCAACTCTTTTCAACCTATTATTGTGCTGCCGCGCCCCAGTCGAAAACTCAATTTCAATGGGACAGCTAACATACTTTCATCTTGTCGAGTCACCTGGCGTCACTCTACCTGTACTTTGAGTAGCCGTGCAGTTGTGTTGTGCGGCCGCCAGGAACATATTCCGATGACGGGTTTTGCGAGATTAGCCATCGCGAGCACGGGGTCGCACCTAGTAGTATGCCACCTGCTCAACCTCTTTGTTCATTTAACGGCAAGTTGTTCCAGAACGTTTACTGACCCTGAGCGATTTAATGGGTGGAATCACTCCCCTTTTTCAAATATTTAGCCATCTTTCGCAATGATTTCAGGAATGCGTATGATGATGGAATTCTTGCTTTGACCGGTTGCTAGTTTGCCGATAGTTTTGGGACCTAAAACGGCAATTATCAAAAAGTGCCATTGGTTACGAACATCGTTCAATCTTTTCTTCAGTGTTTTCCTCTTACATGCACCTTTTCTCAGCTCTTCGATATTTCTAAGTTTTTCCCTTCCCTTCTTTACACTCTTGTTTTAATCACTAACCGGTGACTTCCTATATTTATTCCTTTTCACTTTCCTTTCATTGCGTCTGTGTTCCTATACCACCGTCACTTCTGCAACGCATACTGTTGGTAGTGGGCCTAAGAGTGCCTACCTTTTCACGTGACCGGTGAATGTCGAGCGTCTGATTGGAAGTCAGTGACCGCGCTCCATATTTTTATTCAACTTCTTCTCGTTGATCGTTTCTTTTATTACGTTCAAAATTCTCCCGGTGACAAGTGCGGGCGTTTCTTACAAGAACCATCAGGACCTTCAGAGTGACACGTGCGACAAATACCTCTTACCAGAAGCGTTCATCTCGTTATATTACTACAGCTTGATAACTTCTACTTGTCAAAGTTTGGTTTTGCGCAGTTGGTTAGACTTTACTCGCCACTGGTGGACCCTTGCTTATTTTTGCACCGCGAGGTGTTAAAACTTAAGTTAGCCGCACGATTCCCCTCCATCGCTGACTGGCTTACTCCACTTTTGATGCATCTTTTCAGATGAGAGTTTTTAAGGCTTTTCAAGGACTGTGTGCAGACGCTCATCTGCTACGTTGTCTTCGGTTTCAGAAAAATATATTCTCGGCTGAGGGTCAAGGTCTTCGGTCTCTCCGGGGCATTGATGTCGTTAGGCTCTGCGCTACATGTCTGTGATCCGTACACATGTGCGCTAGCTACTTTTCGTTATCGAACGCCGGCAGATCATAACAACAGCCCAAAGGCACGAAAAAACAGCAGCATACAGCGTCTCACATTACTATCAGAATTATTCTGTCTGCTACCCCCCACTCACTTTGTTCTGTCCTCTGCCTTCGTGAGCACAACAGCTTAAACGCCACCCAAGGGACACTGTCACACACCGTTTCAATATGGGCAACAGTATCGCACTCGTCGAATTTGTTTGTGCATGACCCACAAATTCACTGTGTCTCATTATGAAACATACGTTTCGTAAGCCCGATTTAGGGGTATACAGCACCGACGGAGGTGTTACTTCGCACAACCACCATGTTGAGTACCGTCGGCCGTTACTTTCGAATAACACTCTTCGTTGCCGCAAACACTATCTATCATGCTGGCCACACGATGCCCTTCCTGGACGCATGAAAAGAAATTATTTCCAATTCCTCTACTTTCAGCATTAATTGAGGAAGTTGAACAACTAAATTGAACAGTTCATTTAGGAGGAGAAGCCCAACTATACCCGCACATTTGTAGCCCAGTTGAGCAATACATCGTTAAATGGCACCCTTGGTAATCCTCCTGCCTTCATTGAGTAGTCCGGCAACTTGAAGAGGCTTCTCGGGTTCTCCGGTCATCAGCCTGCCTTTGGATAGCCTTCCGTCAATCCACAAGGCTGGCTTCCTCGATATTTCGCGGACACTTTGAGTGAGGATAGTGACGGCGTACTTTGAGAAGTAGCTGTGCCAGAATCTTGGTCTTATTCAGATGAAAGATCCTAATAGTAATTGCCTACCGCTGAAATATTCCAATTGGGTCAATCAAAGGTCACAGTACACACAGTGTCTTATGTTCGCAATCGAGCACAATAAAGTCTACTTCACAGAATGGAAAAACCACAAATCAACAAGAAACGTGCAGTAACACAACTCAGATACCGAGAGAGATCGATTTATAACGTGTCTTTGTCCTTCAGTTTCCACCAATAAGACGTGGTCCCACACTTATTGACCGCCGACCTCGAGTTCTGGTTGGTCATCTTCCTCAGCCTGTTGCATGGACGCGGCCAACCCACGTGTTTGAGGACCTGAAAGGAAGCGGAAGGGAGTATGTGTGGCAAAACAAAATGGCGGCGCACTACATGTCACTACACCATTGCACTACAAATTTGGCGCTGGCACGCCACAACAGACGGGTGCAAGTCAAGCAATGCAGCGACCATTACACGGAGCCGCGGTAGAAGATCCTAGACACCTGGGAAGTCATGGCTAATGGCAGGGCGTGGCATTGCTCGTTGAGGATTACAAGTAGTAATACCCCAGTAAGATTAATGTTTTGTGTTAAGTAGACAAGAATCATGACATTCAGAAACATAGATCACGACATTAGAAGGGACGCCGTTCCAGTGGTTACTAACCCAACAGGAAATGGTCTGTTGTTAGAAGGATGTCCGGGAACACCTCTTGCAAACCTTCCCGGCATGTCCTTTCCAGCCGCTAGCGTTCATTACGACGATGTTCTGTCTCACAAGGCCTACGGTAAGCAAGTGTGTGGAACTCAGATCATCACGGAGTCATCCAAGTCCAAGTGCAAGTCGATCAGGAATTAAAAGTTAAGACTCGTGTGTGACGATTTTTAAGGCTGTGATCAGCTTGATAACGACGAGTTGCGCAAGACCTGATTCAAAACTCGAGTAGCGGTCTTATGCAAAACGCCTAAAGTGCTTATAAGAGTCCTCTTCTACGCGGTGAAGGTGAACTTAAGGGTAACAGAACGTTTGTTTGCTACCCTCTCACGATCACACCTAAAAGATAAGATGGACGGCATCCATGTGCTTGGATCCCCCTCCAGGTCGAGTTCCCTGATGTTCAATCTGGTGAACGCGTTAAAAATCACGAGAACAGCCGAAATTTTCACCAAGCTGCATGCGTACGGACTTGTTGCCAATTGGGGGAGACTTCAATCATTTCTTAAAGATATATCGGTAGTGCGGCGGGTTCACCAGCATCAGAAATTTAAGTTTCTTCTCTTCAAGAACAGCGTTACTGTGAACACTAGCTGGAAGATCGTTTGTGTAAGCAGGAAGTAGCAGAAGACCAAGAACAGGTCGCTGAAGAAATTCCACATACACCATGGAGGTAGACGGATAGTGTGATCCGGTTGCGACGCTAAAGGTTCCAAGCTCTAGAAAATAGGGGTTACAACGAAGAACCGCTTTTTGGATAACACGAAGTTCCGGTCTGTGCCTGGGGGGAACACGTGGGGCAATCAGAAGTCTCGGTGGTAAGGTCATTGCATACTGCTCCCGTCATCCTATTCACGGGCTGATCGTATCTGCTATGCGTGATCGACCAGGAAGAAATCCATGCCGAACGGAGGAAAAACGATGGTTTAACAAGAATGCTGGGGTAACGCGCTCTAGTGAACTCATCGTAACTAGACGTCGGCTGGAGCGCATAAAACAGAATGTAACTCAGTAGAACAGTCAGTAGAAACCCTGCCAACGAAAATCCGCAATTAACTAGGTATTTTTTCAAAGTTATCGATAACCTGACGCGAAAATTTTGAGGGTATTGACCAAAAATCACCCTAATCACCCGTCGCGTGGTTTACTTTCAAAATTATCTCGTATGTATTTTCCATGTTTTTCTCTTTCTTTTCATAACAAGGCTAACAAGAGGACCCATCACCGTTCACAGAATGGCTTATAAGCGTACACTGCTCTGCACCATTGCAATAAATGTAATCACCCCCTCAGCGGCCGCACTAAAGTTTTTCAATTAGATTGCATTTACCTCCCCTTGAGTGCCGGATATGTCCGAGTCATTTGAAAACCCTGGCAAAGTATGAAGGTGGGAACAGCCACCAGCAATTTTTGATTAAATAATGTGCGTCAGACGTAACAAATGGGGAATGTGAAAGAAAAAAACTGGGGTCCGAATGGAATTGCAATGTATAAATAAAACCATAACGTATTGCAACCTGAACTCCAAAGCTCATAGTGCTCATCAGCCTGCGGTTGCAACTACAGAAGCTCACGTGCTAATAGTCAGTTACAGCAGACTAACAAGTCTGCATGCACAGCGATACAGCTGTAGCGCTTAGAACAATAAAAAGAACGGCTGGAAAGGCTTACCTGGTCGGAGCAATGTTATCAGATTTCCTTACTGTATACGTACCCTAAATTAAAGAGTTGCATACACGCACAACAGAAACTAGTCTCGAGTTAAAAGCGTAAACCGTGCTGTACAAAAATCGCAACGCGTCCGTTAAACAATACAGTGTCCAGGCGCAATCATATGTAAGGAGACTAAGTATCTGACCATCAAGACCAGAGGTGTGTATAATGCCATGAACGCACGTGAACACAAACATACAACAAACAGACGCAGAGACATTCATCGGACGACAGGCAAATGCACCTACTACTGTGTATACAGTTTGGAGCGTTGTTTTATGGAGTATTCCACGTGCACTGCAGCAGGCAAACGGGGGTTCATTCGATTGATTTCCTAGCCCACATCCTCCTAGGGTATCGCAAGTGCAACCCTATGATATAAGTAAGTGCCAAGTGCGATCCAAGTGGTAAGAGGTACTCGATCTGCAAAGATAATATGAGAGTTTTGGATCAGCACATTCCGAAAGTAAGCCCATGGTTAAGTCTGACTCGCCTAGCAGTGCACAGGGAAGGAGAACGAGAAATCAACGCCTCTTCTGCAGTTCAAATCGTCTGCAACTCTCTTGGTCCTAAAATCCGTCCAGTTAAACTCACCGTTCCCGACTATGAATCAAAATAAAATACCAAAGTAACTGGTTTTGAGTGGGACACACAGGCCACCCTACTGTAACTGGGTTTCGTTTCGTGCTCAGCAACTTTTCTGAAGGAGGGTTCGCACAACTTCAACAGAATCCGGGCGAGATAAACCGGCTGATGGTAAGTAATAATAATGTATATTTCTCACCACATATGTGAAAGGCATGCTGAGCTATGGGCGTTCACCGCAGACATTTACGAGCGATACAAAACGATCACTTAAACAGTAGCACAAACGTGAAATCTGCTACCAAAACAGACGTGATCAAAAAGAAAATGATTGTAGTTTATAAAACCTTGACAAAAGCAAAAATAAAAAAATAGTTCGCTCGCTTCATAGATCCAGTCAAAAAATGGGATGGGGCACTGATTTACTGATGAGTAGTCGGGGATTTGGTTTCATTTTCAAGTTGACCATCACTCACATTTGATCGCAGCGTTCGCATTCAGATAGACTTTCCAGCCGACCTCCTTTGAAAAGAAGCAATATACTCGAGTTTCGCTCTCATTAGAGCTCGTCAGTAGTGCATATCCTTGCCACGGCCGGGATTTGAACT
>QNGE01000936.1:0-86863 GCA_008508345.1 Paragonimus westermani | reverse complement strand
TTACACTCACTATGACGAACAAAGTGCCTGCAAAACTTTCAACAAAGAATTGATACGATGTAGTTACTTTTGCTGCGGTTACTGAATTATATATAGACCTGTGGAGTGCTTGTTGTGGCATTTTGCTACGTACTCGAGATTTATTCAGGCAAAGGGGATATTGAGTCAACGATCTGGGCGGCCCCATGAAATATGCGTGTTCTAAGTGGAACTCGTGTGAAGTAGTTCCGCTGAATTTATTAATATGTGCCAATCTCACATTTTCTTGCAATGTGGACAATGCGTATACATGAATAATCGCATATTAATAAAATAATGTTGAGTTGTAAAAGGTTCAGTGAGTATGCAGTAAGCCAAATGCTAGATGGTCGTGTGACTGAATGATACAACCAATCGTTTCAAGCAGGCTGTTTTCGAAGGGAGTTACACAGCTGAGTTCGTTGTCTACTTGATACGTAATCCGTCAATCCTTAGAAACATTATGAGGAGATCATCGCGGGGTTACCTGAACGGACGTCGCGACTAATCTACTCGATAAAATACTCATACGCATTTGCGGAAGCTGGGCGTTTATCAGCATACATTGCAGAAATGCGACACGTGTGTGATACAGACTGATCGATGCAGGGTTCGTCGAGTCAAAAACTGCTTGTGGATGGCGATAGGTGGTCCAGGGGTTATGCACATCGGATGATCGTAAGGAAGTGTGGTACTATGTCACGCATGTCTGTCTTGATGGTTGTTTGGACACCAAGCAAAACCAAGGGTAATGCAACTCTCCAACAGACTGCACCGACGATAGCGTGGTCCGCCTTTAGGTGCTGGAGTTGGCGTTAGACCAGCGCGTCTGCAGTCATGTGGTACGTAGTGGTGTGCGTACAATGCCACCTACTTCTGAGATACAGACGCCGACTGGATAGCCATGAGCCGAAAATCAGTGTTCAACAAGAGGCACGCCATGATTTCGAGATGAATGTCAGTTACAAGGAAGGAATCTGATCATGGCGTGATACGGCCGACCCTCAGTGTGTTATATATCACGCTCTAAAAGTTGTCAGATGAAGTAAGGAATTGAAATGAAGAAACTGCACTGAAGCAGTGATGAAAGTATTCCGGCTAATTGAGGTTGACGGCTGGCCTTGGTTTGTTTTCAAGATTAACAGAGTGGTATTCATGTGGGGGAACATTTTCGCACTCCAAGCGAAGGCTTACCCGTCAGGGGTGAATTGGGTCATGACCCGAATACCGGACAGTGTTGTGTAACGTGCTAATCACACTGTCTTAAGGTCGACGGCATTAGTGGACGCGAAGTTTTCAGCTAATATGTTGCTCAAATTGTTTTAGGTTGCCGTTGGTGGCAGTGGATTCATGAGGTGCAATAAGTTCAACGTGCCAGATGTGTAAAACCCAGTTCACGTTTTTCATGCATCGGCAACCGTTGGCGTCGTGACCAATGTGTGCTACCATATTTGACAGAGCATGTACAATACGCTACACATAAGTAGAAAGCTGTTGTGGAAGACAGCACCTAGCAGGGTGGGGATCAGTGGTGGGGGGACTGCAAAAGTTTGAACCAGCTGTTTTTGCTTAGTAGAATTCGCAAACTGTCGACATTCGGCAGCGCATCAAAATTGACGAGCGACCAACTAAATACTTGTTCACCAAAGGTCGAACTTACTGCATTTGATCTCAACGCACAATATCCCTCCGAAGGAAATCGAAAACGGTTTCCAGAGTTTACTGACAAACTGTGAGGGCAAAACGTCGAAAGGTGTGTCTTGCATGTCTACGACTATGCTGAGTGTGCCGGTCTCGAGAAACTGCGGCAGTAGTGCAGTAGCCGGATCTTTCTGTATGACCGCAGGAAAAGATGTGCTTTGGTGACAACAACGTTGCCATTGATATGGTCATGGAATAAGCTAGTCAAAAGATGTGCCAGTTGTGCTAAGCAACTTAATGGTAATAACTGACGCTTAAACGAACAATGACACCCCTTACTGATATCCCTTCTAACATCACGGTTGGATCAGTATCCCGCCGCTTTCGACACTTGTTCTTCAGACTCGTAGTGTTTCGGTTTGCTGCTTGGCTCATTGTAAGACAATAAGCTCAGTATTTGTTGCCATGAGACCCCTGGATTTGTATTAACCTAAACCACGCTCAGGCTCGCATTGATATAGCGAAACCAATTTAAGATTTTTACGTAGCTGCTCAAATAGACTACAGACAGAAACAGCCATCCGGCAAGTTATGTAGAACCATTTTCAGTGATAACATTTTGATAACTGTCTGTTAGAAATCCCGTGAGGGAAACGGAATAAAAATAGTACAGATGGATGACTAACATGAGACCATGGTAGTATAGCCTTGAATGTTGTTCATGTCAACATTTATCAGAAAACATGACACACACGGTGTGGCCTATGATTGCTGTTTCGTCTCTATCTTCACGGGTGCGTGGAGTTGTTCGTCCGTACGGGATAAAACTGCGTAGTATACTCACGAGGTTCCACTAGTAGCATTTCAACAGAATAGAGTTCAGGATGGAAGCTAACATGGTTCTAACGAATATATGTTCAACATAGCGCGATATGCTATGCAATTTCGTTCTGTCCCCGAGTGAAAGCATGTATTGAAAAAATACAGTTTCCATATGTCGCAGTAACGCACGCAGTGTTCGATGATAAAGGCGACCAAAAGTAGCCTATTCTAGATGAACAGTTGTGAAAGCCGCCTACCAAGATTAGGACTGTGAGAAAATATGGCTGCTGAAAAAGACTGAGAAATCGATTTCTTCCCCCACAAACGAATAAACTCATGAACGATCCTTCTACTGAGGTGATGTGCTTGTGAACAATTGTTTTTAAAAAAGAGTTAATACCCGTGGTGAGATATAACCCTCTTAGTGTTACTTTAGAAGAAACCCAGGCCCGGGTAACGTATATATGTCTGTGCTTTCTATTTCGTTCTATCCGAGAATACGTGTAATATTCTAGGATTCTTCCTCCTTTTCAATTTCTCATTTTGTTTCTGGTGTTGCCTACCTTACTCCTAAGCATCTTTGGAACAAAATACGTACAGTGTTCCCCGTTTTTTATGCGCAGCACGACTGTTCGACCCCCTCCCCCCATGAACCAGAGTGTTTTGCATTGAAAGGGAGCTGTGCTGGTGGAGCAGGCGGTATGAAGTGAGTAGGACGTAACGGAATGAAGGAGCAGAAGAACGGAACACTATCGACGATACATAGTGGTTAACAGCGAATCACGTCGGAGGTATGGTTTTCAGGAAGAAGCACAAACGTTCTGTCTGATGAGTCCCTGCCAGCGAAGCGACAGGGATAGACAATCAGCTCGCCTTCTATTTCGCATGAGCGGCAATTTTGCTCAGATACAACACTGTCAACGGGTACTCAAGGCCATTCTGATGTCGACGGATAAAAGCGACGAGGTGCATTTCGCAACCTGATAAGAGGGTCAGTGATGTAGCGGGCGGTACACATGTGCAATGCTCTAATTTTTCAACATTTCCCGGTATTATTGGCTTAGTTTCGCCAAACCGTAACCAGAAATACTTTTGTAGCGCATCATTCCAAGACCACAACGCGACGAAATAGGTAATAGAATATCTTCGGGATGATAAAAACAGTGGTTCATTTTTGGCATTCCCTCGGCTGAGAAGATGTGGGGCCAACGGTGTCTTAGAGTTTGACCCACAGAAGGCACATTTCAGTAGACTATCACCCCGTGAAAGAAGTCATTTTTTCACGAGTCGACAACGCTCTAACTTGCATTACTGGCTGTCGTGATCACGCAGACTGTTTTGACCCGCGAATGTGAAGGGTAGCTCTCTGAAACAGTCAAACAAAACGGAAGTGAGAAAGAAGCAGGTCATGCCTAGGTTTTCAGCCTACAGGTGGCGAAAGATCAAGAATCCCCAGTGGGAACGCATAAACAGCTTCTTCGAATGCCAATACAATTTTTGTGGTAGCACGCCCAGAACATTTCAACGCACCTGAACATTTCAAGCTCACTGAGCTAGAGAAAATTTGACACAAACCTCGTAAAAGGTCTGGAACTGCTGGCTGTGCGTAATGGGAGTTTCCGATTTTCGTGCTTGCGGAAGGTTACTTTTTACTAGTTACCGTCCCACGAGAATAAGAAAAGGTGGACTAAGCAGTGGTTGTGTTCTGAAATTTATCTTGTGACAAGTACGGCCTTTTGAGGGGTATAAGTCGTGAACCCGTTCTCCAACTCTCCACCAAAGGACTTGCGAATAGTCGTCACTACTGGCAAAGCGCATCACTTCTACGTTTACTGAACACTGCTATCTGTGGTGGTTTGGAGAATACCCGACTCCAGCGCGTTCCAAATATTACGATCTTGCGCGTACAATAGGGAGTTGCGGAGGGTTACATTCAGGAGGCCTCTGATGTAAGTTAAATACATCGACAACCCACGAAAAGTTGGCGTCAAAACTGAACGTACTACACAGCCTGCCGTGAATTCTGCCGATCGAAGGGGCTGCTTCAGTGTCTGCTTTGTTAGGCTGGGTTTGGTTGGGGTTAAGGTTCTAGGAACATCAGCACAGTGGTTAAGAAGTGTTTCAGTGAGTTCGTGTGCCTTGGAGATAACCTCGTCGGAGTTGCAAGTTCTTTCTTGAATTTTCGTATGGATGTGTTATTTGCATGAAAAGGAAGCTAGTTACTGACAATTTTGAGGCACTCAAACAAAAATGCGGGATTTTGCCCGGAGTCAGTTCGACACTGACGAGAGTTGGCGACGAGTCAAATTTGGAAGAGCGTGAAACAAAATCCAGAGTCGGACCATCATTGACGAGATTCGTTTTGGCAAGAGCCCGGTTCCATTTCGAATCGGTCACAGTCACAAGAACGTCTGCCAGAAGAACCGTTCCCTAGCAACACAGTTTCCATGTTACTCATGTTTTTCTGACGAACTTCGAGAAACACGCCTAACAAACGACGCAACATATTACAACCAATTCAAACCTCTGGAGAAGTGGCACTACCAATATTATCAACCTGCTGAAGCACAGAACCAAACTTCAAACTTGCGTATGCAGGATAGGGTACAACGTTTGGTCGCAGTGGGCCACCAATTATCCAAGTACTCGGTGACTGTAGGCACAGAGGACCAACTGGCAAACACGAACTGACGGAATGCCACCCAATCAATCTTAGATGTCTAAATATTTGGCTTTAGGAGAGATCGTTTTGTTGGCGAAAGTTTCACGGCGGCCAGTAGGAAGACCGTATTTAAAGAGGTGGGGAGGGTGATAGCAGGTGTGAGGGGAGGGCTGCGTGTGATCGGTAGACCGTAAACATCTCTGTACTACTGGAGGCGGAAACGGATTTTGAGATTTCGAGGTCGTTTTATTTTTGTGACGTGTTTCAGTTCTTAAAACCGTTGAATTCTGATAATGGA
The DNA here is from genome assembly GCA_008508345.1 of Paragonimus westermani. Lineage (NCBI taxonomy): Eukaryota > Metazoa > Platyhelminthes > Trematoda > Plagiorchiida > Troglotrematidae > Paragonimus > Paragonimus westermani. Next base: position 81,422 of record QNGE01000936.1, on the reverse strand, counting down.
ACTGTTTCTTGTTTTTATTATTCTGAAGGTCTAAGCAAGAAATGTGCGACAGTTCAACCGCTTAGCGATCAGTGAAAAAAATAACGAGAAGTTGCACTTCACGCTATTCTGGAGGATTAATGGGGTAGTATAGTAAAAATGGATGTCATCGACGTGGTGCGTTATGCTCGCCTTGTAATTTAAGTGTGCTTGAGGAGAGAAATGTGATTACGAGTTCGGCGATCGATTTGTCGATGGATCAGTGGGACTAAGTTTTTTACGAAGCTGCTAACGTAAGATAAACAGGCGAGCATGTTCTAACGAACAAATATGCACAAATAACTGAGCAATTCTGCAGTAGTGTTCTAGTGGTAATTGGTATTCCTGACCGTTTGGTGCTACCACCGTTGTACGCTTTCATGGAAGAACGACGTCCGCTGGAATGAGGACAAGGTAACCTGGTCAACGAAAGACAGGGAGGAGCACTTCCCACATAAAAGCTTGCAGAGTTATCATGCAACCGTCCTAGCATACGAGTGAATAAAACAGTATCCTAGGTTGAAACACACACTGCTGCTTCCTCCATTCGTTGTGTCCTGGCTTGCGAGTGAAAGAAAACAGTACCCTACATTGAATCACCTACCGCTGCCACGTCCACTTGTCAGCCTACGAGTGAGGGTGAACGGTACCCTATGATGAAACACGTAGAAACAAATCGGTAGACGAACGAAGACACTGAGAACGAACATGCGTGGAAATCGACGAGTGATCTATTTGCCTATGTAAAACGGTGCACACTATCACAGGCTTTCTTCAGCACAGAACGTTGGTTTGCATGCGTTCGTGGTGTCCCGCGGGATGACCGAAGCCGTGTGTCAGACAAAGTCCTGGTCATTCCGTTGATCAGGTCTGATATCTGCAACTGTGTACACATATGTGAATTAACTCACTACCTTCAATTATATCAGGGAAATATTAGCTCCAGGTGATATTGATTCGCACATTTTTTGGCTCGTGTCAAAGCGTTACATTGTCCACGGACCTGTCCAAGTGGACATCCATTAGGGGTACTGCGTAGGACCTCGTTTTCACAATCACTGTAGGAATGCCAACGACAAATGAAGTCGAGGGGGGGTGACAAATCTGTGAATTTAAAACGTGTACCTGCCAGTTGACTGAGGTTAGAACTGGCTGCCGCAAAATGGACACCCAGTTATGTCAGCCACTTGACTACAATCAGAGTGAAAAACCAGTTGATCGGAATCACAGCGATAGCTGTCGATGTGTACCGGGTCACCGCAATGTCCACATAGCAATCTTGTTTCAGGCTTCTCAACCCATCTCGGTTGCTTACGGTTTGTAGGTTTGACAACAAGGAAGTCGTACAAAATAAGCTAGTTTTAGCGCGTTCTGCTATTTTACTCGCGAAGGCACTGATGGCGTTAAAGGAGGCCACTGTCATGCGGCTGCTGCAGTCACGCAGTTTCACGAGTAAATTATGGAGGGCTTTACATTGACGGTTGAAGTTGGCTGCAGCGAGAGGCCGAGGTTGCGTGTCAACCAGCCGTTGAATTGGCAAGTTGTACTGTGCCATCCACAGCCCATGAATGGTTACGCCAACTTTGTATACGGAGATGAACACTGCAGAAAAACTTACTGTAGGGGTAGGAATGTTCCCGAAACATCGACAGAATATGGATGCATGGGAGCCACATTGAACGGTAAAAACGACACTCACAAGTACCGTGCGTGCCATCGACGACAAAGACGTTGCCATCATGCTGTACCCGAAGCTGCAATGTTCAAGACGGATACTATAGAACCACTTACCTTGCACTCCGCTACTGCTTCGAAACGGAGTCGTGGGGTCCGCCCGTCCAAGTGTTTTCTGACAAGATGAATTGTGAACATGGTCATCTGGTAAAAAATGGTCCTGGCTTACAAGTCAACATTGACAACTTTACGACGGTCGCATCCATAGGTAGTTTGCATTCCAAAACCTCGCATGAGCCGCTCACCGTGAAGCCATATTTTTGAATGGCAACGTCTAGGACGTCTTGAGAGTGCGTCCTCCTTTTTAGCCGTCCGTTAGCATTCTCCCGCCTATTGTTTGTGCGATTGCCGAGGTGGACGACATCGCTCTGTGCATAAATGACAAGCCTGGGCCTGATGTACGGCCAGTGACACAACAAATAATCCGTAAACTTCCTATCGCTTCGTCGGATGATATTCAAGTCACGTTTGAACCTACAACAGCAGTTCAAAGGTGCAACTTACATTCCCTCACCGTCTATCGTGGCCATTCGAATGAACCGATAACGAATACGGAAAGGATGGCTTTTAACGAACATTACAAAATAATTTCTTCCATCTACATACTTACGAACGGCGTCAAATACATGGAAGCAACACAACATGATGTCGCAGCCGAACACCACGTAGGATGCCCTCATTTGTGCAGCCATCTTGTCCATCACAAATGTCTTCACCGGAATGTGCGCTCCCATCATTTCTCGAAAAATTCTGAACAGCTTACATAGTGACGAATACTTTTCACTACGAACGAACCTGTACATCACCGGTCGGTGATATAACCTCCAGTTTCAAAAGCATAGGAAAACGTTAAATGACATAATTTTGGATTACTGATGAGTAGTCGGGGATTTGGTTCAGTTTCAAGTTGACCATCACTCACATTTGATCGCAGCGTTCGCATTCAGANGCGCAGTGGTTAACACGGTTGCCTCATGATTGGAATGTCCGGAGTTCAAATCCCGGCCGTGGCAAGGATATGCACTACTGACGAGCTCTAATGAGAGCGAAACTCGAGTCTAGTGCTTCTTTTTGAAAGAGGCTGGCTGGAAAGTCTATCTGAATGCGAACGCTACGATCAAATGTGAGTGATGGTCAACTTGAGACATAATTTTGCTTGTTTGTCCCGTGGATGAAATCCACATCCTCAAGATACGGAAAACGTTGGCACAGTTTAACTTGCATTCGCTGGGCAAAGCGGGCATGCGTGTATCTGTCATCAGCACACGTGGTGCGCACCACACCCGGTCACCAAAAGCACTACTGCAAGGTCCCCTAATGTTTCGTACCATTCCTACATAACGAAATCACTGCACATTGCAAGCCTCAGCTTGCCGCAGATGTTTTCAACTTTAGCGGTCGTGATAAACTTCCCGTAAACATCCGCCACATACTGCTTGTTGTCAGCAGTTGGTGTATTGTACTGGAACAGGCTTCTGCATTCGTTCAATTCACTCATGGTGAGTCCGAAAGTTGTGGGGTGGGACTCATATGAGACGGTTGAGTGGGTGTTTGTGCTCGAACTCGAGAGAGCTCACAACCCAACAGGCATTTCTTTGGACCACATTAAATCGTGAACTGCAACATGTGTCGCGAGAACTGATTTGTTAAAACTAACAAGTGTTAACAAACTAGGCACGTCACAGGCCCCTGCATATGCTACTACGCTACTTACGTTTCGTACACCGGTAGTATATCTAGACGGCATCCAGGGAATCAAGCCAATTTACCTATGGTACCCGAGAACCGTTTTCAATACACGGCTTGTCCTACGAACGTAAATAACGCCCACATCTTCCATGTACCTTTGGAGACATTCCTAGGACCGCGAGACAGTGCGGAATTCACGATTCTCAAACATCGCCCTGAACGTTGCAATCCAATCCTTTTCGAGAAAATAAAAAAATGCCCTGATGTGATGAACCATGTCCGCATCATCGTATGCCTGGATATACATTGTTTCTGCAACCACGTATTAGGATTGCCACACGCAAGCACTTGCAACAGCAGACACACCGATTTTCGAAGAAGATAAAGGATGAGGTCGTTTTCATTTAACGGTCAATTAAAACAAACCGATGTGAGTCGATGAAAGAGTTGAGCGATTTTATTTTCTGTATCATGTACCAAGCGAATAAACCGGAATACGTAGTGGAATAATTTTTCTCCCTACGATAAATAGGAGTTTACGGTCTACGACTAACATTCAAGTGGAGGAGGTGGGTGAAATTAAACATCTGAGGGAGGCGGGCTGGAGGACTAAATAATTCGAGACACGGTTTGTGAGAATAACAAAGAAAAACGCCTGGTTGCACGGGACCAAGGGAAAGAGCGCGACAGTTTTAACTGAGGGGAGTTTTGGCCTCCAAAAATAGCCTACATTCCTGGTTATATACCTACAACAAAAATGATGATAATGATAATAATTATAATCGTAATAATGGTATATTCCTCGACTGACCTGTGAGAAACACGTTCGGGAGAGCGTGATGAATGTAACCGATAAATCAATGCGTATCTTTTGCGAACTCCATCTGACACAAAGTTGTCATAACCTGGCACATATCACTGACGCGCCGTACCATAAATCGTTCTTAGCTCCGATTCTATCTCACAGGAACTGGAAATCTAAGCTGACACGGGCATTACTCCTGTCGGAGGGTTCATTTCGAACGCTTCTGAACGACTCTAAGTGGGCCGGCCTAGAGATTACCGAGGAGGGTTTTGGATAGCTCTACATGGTTACCCTGAGGCTGCTACAACACATCTGTCCACGCAACAACTTAATACACCGGAACTGATAGCAAACTACAAGTGCCGCGACAAAAGCAAAGCATCGAGCGTAGTCAATTTTTTTTACGATGATGAGGCTTCTAGAGTACAAGTAGGTAGCTACCATTTTAATGTCAGTTTCCTTCATTTTCAATCCAAGCCCTTCCACCGCACGCAAAATGTCGGTAGCAAACTGCACTACCTGAAAAGAGAAACAACAAGGAAGTCACGAGGTAAAAACGCGTGAAACAAGAGCTGTGGAACTACCCTAAGCCAAGGAGCAGCAGTGAACTGTGGGAAGTTACTGTGTTAAAAACCACTTGTTCACACAATAACAAATTGGAATAAGCTGAAATGAAAGGCGTCAGTAAGCGGTAAGAAAATTTCCGCAGGAAACCCACTATAGACCTCTACGTGACGCCTAACGTCCCACCGTGATTCTCATGAATACGTCCGAAAACTCACCAAAAGTCAAAAAATGGCGAACAAGCTCGTTTTCGCGTGTCATTCTTCGGCCAAATAGAATGCGATATACCTGAAATTAGTTGTCAAGTCAGGATTTCTTGGAGCATAATATGGTGTGAATCTGGTGTTATTTGGGGGTTTACGGGCGTCGTTACTGTTTTAGCGTTCCAAGTGTTCCATCGACGGCGGACAGCGGTAAATTCAGCGCATGAACAAAAGACGACTGCGCACACAATTTGGGGTTTTCATTGGGCTTCCAATTGCCTCCATAGCAGTCAAGATACGGCGTTACAAACCCCTAGTATGAGCACTTGTGACACAGTAGATTGACTCCAATACGATGTTCACATTGCCTGTGTGGCCCGAGTAAACTGAGTGGACCAAAGTTACGCCAGCATTCCTTGGTTGTCATCCACTCCTGGTGTTCGTCTATCCTGTCCGGCGAGCGCTTTGTTGTGCATCCCATTTATCCTACCCCAGAGGGACAAGCGAATGCGTAGATGTAGAATGAGGCAGCACTGTTTGTTACTGAGCTTCCGAGGTGAAAGCATACAATTGGCTTAGAGGTGAACTTTGGTGTTATATATACAACAAGAAACGTTCCAATCAGGATCGTTTTGATCCTCCTGACCGGCGATACACCTGGTAATTATTCCTTGTAAGATGAGTTCATGTAACTTTCTTTTCGCCGTACAAAAATCTCACGGTCTCGTGGCATCTTTCGTTGCACGTTTCGGGCTAGGAATCCAACAGGATATCCACTAGCACGAATTGTTTCACATAGGGGATTGAGCACATTGTCTAACGTGCCCTTAGTACAAAGTTTTCGCTTTCGGTTGCCCACAGAACGTATCAAGTTTCGTTCCTGTTTCAGTGGAACAGCTGTGGAAAGGGATTTATTGGCCGTTACACGTCCCCCTCCAATTTATGCTTCGTTGAATAGATTCACCTGGACGTTTTACTAGTGCAACAAGAAGAAAACTCAGCTTTCCATTCTGTTACACCTTCATAACGAACTTCGGTTTATCTTGAGCTCTGTTAGCTAGTGATATCAAGGAGTCTGTATCAAGATAGCTGCTGACGATACAGGAAATATCACCTACATAATGTTTACACAGTATGCACCGGTTTATTAATCAGTTGGCTTCGTTTTTTCTATAATGCCCATGAAAGTGTCAGCCAACATAGGCCTAGCGACAAGTCCATTGTGACTCCATCCATCTGGTGATAGATGTTCCCATCCAAATGGAATTTGATGTCTTGTGTGCAACCTAACATAGGGTCTTTGAGTAACTCATCGGCATTTCGAATTGCACACCATTCGAATGGATGTAGTCAAGCATAAGATCAGTTGTTTCCATGTGTGACATGTTCGTGAACAGCGAGCACACGTCCGATGGTAATACTATTTAACTGCCAACAGTCCGGCCTTCTATAAAACCAATGAACTGCAACGTATTCCTGAGGCTATTGGCAGCTAGTCCGCATCAGGTTCCACTAATTCCTGACTTGAATACTGATTTCATGTTTGTTACGTTGCCTTCAGCTCAATGATGACACCAAAAACAGGCTTGTTCACGACGTTTTGACCTTCGATCTCCATAGATGTTCAATCCACTCTGATGTTTTTGCGTCAAGAAGGATAAGTATATGAACTGTTAACGCGAACCAACAGGAAGTAAGAAAGCCAAGACTCGGCTAATGCAAAACCAACCATCCGCAACTTGTACTGTGGTGCACTTTGTTACTCTACTGACTTTCCTGCGGAAATCAAAGTACATCATACTGATGTGAAAGCTTCAGGGTTCACAGCGGTCAGTGAAGCTGGAGTCGTACCAGTTTATAGTGCGGTTGCCGGATATATTGGAAAATTCACCAACGGGGTTTCTTGTACCCAAGTTTCCTGTCCAACCACCGTGTACATAACTCCCTCTCAACTTTGCCAGGCAACCGTGCTCCATCACCCGTACATATCGTTTTATTCACTTGGAGATCAATGTCACATATCCGCTTCGATTTGGCGGAGGTGAGCTCATGCTGTTGTGATTACGTTATCAACAAGGCTAGCAAGGTGAATTTCTATAATAATCTTGTATCGTTTATTCAACTTTAGACAGTCAATTTGTGATTCAAGGCAGATTTTACTGTTGGCAATGACTGTCAAAACAGAGGTATGCAGCCAACCGTTTCACGCACTGTATTGTTTACAAAATGGTGTCGCACAAGCTTCGATTAAGATATCTTTTCGGATTCGGTGGTCTTTATTTCTTCGCACGTCGTGTGAGAACGGTTCGGTCGCGAAAACCAGTGCCTAAAATAACCTAGAGCAGCTGGGTGAAAATTAAAATCTTCAGCACGTCTTTACCTAAATAACAAAATGCGCTCTATCGCGCATAAATTCAAAATGGTATGACGGGCTGTCAATTTTATTCTGCCGCAGTACGCCACGGAAACATCAGTACAAAAGGCAACCAACCTAAAAGCATATGATAATGCAAAGCTGTCGGACTGGCCCGGACACACAAGAATTAAACCCAAATCCAAACCTCATTCTCAATTCTGCCGCATAAATGGCAACGAAAATACCGCTTTTAGGTCACCCGCAGCCATTACCCAACGAGTATGTTTAATTCAGTGAAATTTCCAAACTTTACTTAGTCGATGAAGTGAAAAGACAGGCGGGCACCTGACCTACTCTTGGCCCGCTTGGCCGAGTCCACCGTGTGCCCACTGAGTTGATTATTCTTCATCGCCAATGCATCGGATATACGGTCTGCGTTGACAGAGAACTTTTGTAGATTCGTTTGTACCCCTAGATTTGTCAGAGTGCGTATTTCCGCGCACATTATTGGGTTTAATTCGAGACAAAGGCGGATAATTTGTGTCAAGTGCGGGCATTGAGAGGTCTTGCTGAACTTGGGGGCATGCATCAAACGTCTCTTCCGTTAGAAATATTCTGGTAACTTGTAGGTCAGATACAACCGGGCTTGTCCTGGTGGAAATCTCGTTAAATTGTTTCCCTCTAATCTTTAACTTTGGACAGACTAAGTTTGCGAGTAGTGTAGTAACCAGCAACCGCGTGATTTCTCCAAGGATCCCTACTGCAACCGTGCTTTTTCACTCATCCGTTTTGTACGCATGCTTCAGTGTACCTCCGATATAAAAAGCCAGATACGAACTCAGTACCACTTCTTTCATTTGTGTAACTAGTTGCACGCAACGAATGCCTACCACCTTCTCAACGGCTAACCTAATAGTCTATCCTTCATGATTGTTTAACCTGGACCTTTTTGGAAGCCGTTCAACTCAATCGAAAGTTCTACACAACATCTACTCGACGCTATTTGGGTGCCGCCGAGCAGGCTGAAGCCCACCTCGCGACTCTCTTTTTTCTCCTCTTCGTTGCTGTGGCTTGTACCAGACTTGCTTAGAACTAATTAACTGCCACATTTTCAAACATTGCTGGGAACGTATGGATTGCTCACAAGTCTTACTGCGTTCTTTTGGTTCGATATCCGTTGTGATTACACTTTGAATGCTCTTCAGAGAAGACGTTCTGATCTGCCATTGGACGAAAGTCGAGTGCACACCCACTTGCCCCGTGCGGTAGTTCGCTTTTGTCATGTTTCTGTTTCCGGTGGCAACCAAAATCAACGACAAGTAGTGGTTGATCGGCATGCCGATGGAGAGCTAAAGCGGGTGTCGGGCCGACTTGAAGTATATAATCCGCGATTGTGGATTCCAGCGGATGTCCGCGCAACGGGGCCACGTGAACGTTCTCAGGTGAAGAGTTGGAGGAGGAGAGACAATCCCAGCTAAAAACGGCCGCGAAAACATATCATTCACAGACCTCTTGCAAGAATAGTAAATTGCGTATTGTGAGAAACGGCCGTCCATATTCCACTACATCCTATTTGCGATATTACCTCCGAAAGTATAAGCGATGGGCTTGCAGAAACCCCTAGGAAGACCTACTACTCGGCCGAATACGCATCCAACTTTGGCTGCGTACTACCTCTGCGCCCTCAGTTTATGAATACACTGCCTGTTCATGTTGCCTCTTATTCTGTGCCATATTCGTTGTTCCTGTCCGAACAAGCTACGTGGCTGGATTATACGGTGATCGTCGGAAAGTATTCAAGAAGACCATCCAGTATGGCTAGCTGATGACTCTAGAAAATCGTGCCTGTCCTTGATCGCCGCAAGCCCGCTGAAACACGGCCATTCATCTGATCGCACACACCCACATTTTCCTGTCTGTTAAGTCTGTGGCATACAATCATAGTGGGTCAGAAATCGCCTCTTGACAGGCGTACAAACTATCAACATTCGTTTATTTTTCTCCCCACCACACATTGGGAAACATTTCGTCAAATCGCCGAACATCCTACGATGTTATGTTCATACTTGGAGTGAACGGGTTGGGTAACCCTGGTCTTTACTACAGCAGCCCTCCTTGCTTGAATGGCCCGCCGTTGCGTGCTACGCTGATGGATTAAAAACTTATTATTTTGACATCCACAGTTAACGCCTCGGCCCTTCATTTCACCAAGCTGGCTCTGAGTGTGTCACAATTCGTGGAAGCAAGCAATGGTACCCAGGTTGCTGCGACACCTATATGAACCAGACGGTCACAATGCTTGGCAGTAGGTCTACCACCAACAAAAGTAGGTGGGGAAAAGTTCCAGCTGAAGCTTGAAACACGTCTCTTGTGGTCAGGTATGTATCAGACTGTTACCTGTGTTCCCTGGCATCGAATACTCACTCCTAGGATTAATTTTGGACACACGCCAACGTTGGGATGGAGAGGCCGCAAGTCCTCACCTTATTACATGTGCCCAGCGTGTCCGCTGGAAACCATTACAGTGTGTCCCGCTACTAACACGGTCAAATATAAAAAATCCAGAAGTATTAATGAGGTGGTGCGATAGATTTATGATTTTAGGTGAGATTCAACCGTGAGAAGTCTGGGCCACGACTGGATTCGGACCAGCGACAGAAACAGCATGTCTCAACGCTCCAGGCGCTCTACCAGCTGAGCTACGAAGCCACATCGGGAGCTTGGAAGTTTCACGCTTGAACTCTGCCACCCACCCATTCCACTGTCTCATACTCAATCCACCAAATGATTCAGTGGATCAACTGTAGTGACAGGATTTCTTGAGCCGTTCGCGCTATAATTCACCAACGCTGCTGCTGAACAGGTGGGTAGCAGGATCTAAATGTGAAACTTCCGGGCTCCTGTTGTGGCTTCGTAGCTCAGCTGGTAGAGGGCTGGCCGCCTTGAGGCATGCTGTGACAGTCGCTGGTCCGGATCCAGCCGAAGCCCTGACTTTTCACGGTTCAGTCTCATCTGAAATCCAGGAGTTACTGAAGAGTAGCAGCTTTGCTAAGCATAAATGTCCGTTATGATGTCTACCCTTGGGTCGGGACCATTTAAGATAATTTGGCTAGTTATACCGCGTTTACCTTCCATTAATGTTAAACCATTGCATTTCATGTAACATAGCGTCGTGTATTCCAGACTAGCCCCTGCAATGCCTTTGCACTGATAAACGCAGCAGACCTGCCGTCTGTTGAGACCTCAACTAATAAATCGCGTTCTTTGGATGATCGACGCCCTTGGGCATATGTTTTCAACAACTTGTTGAACGGCAGTTTTGAGAAAGGTTCAATGGCAGCCTACGTATGGTAGGGGGTAATTTGGCCAGGTTGCTTCGCGTAGCGTCTCTTTAAAAATAAACATGTTTATACGGTGCCACGCCTACTGGGTCCTAGGGGCATTTCTCGCGAACTGTTCAATATAATCTGAAAGTGAAAAGTAATAATACTTACAACGTACTTTTTAAAAATCGACTGCTATTCCGGGCGAAAGGTGTAGTTGGCTTTGAGAGTCGCAAACAAAAGCTAATCAACGGGCTAAATGGAATGTAAACGAAGTTCCGCAACCGTCCACCTGCAAATTCCTGCATACGCGGATAGAAGTAGCCGGCGTAGCTGGCGGGTGAGCAATGACATACAAAACATGCGCGCAGAAAAATATCACCCAGGATCATCATCGAAATTGTATGGTTTCCGGGTCGTTTTGATGTCCGAGACCATTTAAATTTGCTTTTGGCTTCCGGAATATGTGCGGATATGAATGTGTTCTTGTGATGGCAACTTGATTACAATAATCTACTTATACTGTCCTATGCCTGGACAGCAGCCTATATTCTTTATCTGCAGCTGGTGTTTTTCTGTAAGTGCGCATACGTTAGGAATTCTCCACCATGCAATCCATCGATTGCTGGACTAGATACTCGGCACGCTCATATGATTTAATCCTACTTCCCAACCTTTCAAGCAAGGGGCCAAAGTCTAATTCTGATGATGCGAAGGCGATGAGCCGACATTCGACAAAATGAGTAACTAAAACATCATGGTACTAGCCGGCGACTTCTGCGTACTAACTAAGACCCCTTTAATTTCAGTGATCAATACACCAGTTTTAAAGGTACATTGATTGTATTCTATTTTGTACGTCTTCATTTGTATCTGGCCTTCGACCACTTGACAGGTTGACATTATGGCCATATGATCAATGGTATTATCAGCAGTGAGAGCGATTTTTAGTTTTGCATCGGTTTTATTTTTCACGTTATAAGCGGGTCAAGATGGATGACCCTCAACTCTCGCAAAAGTGGCCATCGTAAAACCACCCTCTCTATAAATCTTTGGGCATCGCAGTGCTGTCGTTAACGACTAACAAACAGTCGGTTTCCGCGGGGAATTTTGGAGCAGGGCTAGTGAGGTTCCTCCATGAGAGCATGTTGATTCAACGTGTGAAATTTAACCAGCAATTTACGTCGAGCTGAATCCCCCTACTGATTAAGTTAAGCGAAAGCAGATACAAAAGACGGTCAATCTGCTTACGAATGTCCCTTGTGGGAAAATTAACCAAGTATCTATTAGCTTAGAGCTCTTCACCAAACGGCAATCTCTACCTACGCGCAATATCAATGATAGATCTGACAAATTGATTATAAAAGTCCTGCAGCGGGAGCCTTCCGTCGTCTTTAGGAGACGGGGATTGAGAACCGCTTGGATGGAATATAAGCTCTTCTTGAAAAAAGCACAATCCACTGACTACGGGCCACCCAGGAAGTAAACCTTGTTTATGGACGACCAGAATAACGACAGCACACATGGGGTAAAAGAGGGTGGTTAGCTTTTGAAAAGTACTGATTGCAAGGGATTTGTGCTACATCTTCGCTGAAGATACCGTATCATGTGTGCGTACAAAAATGAGGAAGCTGTCTTCGAACAGGCTTTCCGAGGGGGTGCCGAAGTTATTTCGTAGCGGTGTCATATATATGTCCAGTTTATGCCGATTATTCCTGGAGAAGTAAGTGGCATTGAGTCGCTTAACAAAAACTTACGCACGGGAGCCCATGATAAACCGAAAACTTCGCCAAAAGGATGCTCAAGATAGCCCTACCCCAAACATTTGTTCTGTGCTGGTGGATGAGATAGCTCATGACCTCAATGTATCTCATGGGTCGAGGAAAACACTGCGCCAGTTGAACGCCCACAAAACCATGGTAGTTACGAGCTAATCGCCCGTCCGTCAACCGGTATATTGTGCCAAAGGGGCCACAGTGATCCAAGACTGGCGAGTGGCTGAGATGGCACATTCATACGAAGGCGGAACCAACGATCCAGCTGTATTTTTATGTATTCAATTTTTTCGAAACCAGTTGTTGATAAAAGGGAGTGTCATATGGCAATGCCCGCCAAGTTAGCCAGTCTCCATTAATTGCCAGTCGCCAAGCGTTCATCCTTGCGCAAAAAGGCGTGGTTATGGTAAAGAAAGGTGCAAAATCTTCAGATTAGTCGGCCAACAGTTGTTCCACCCTTGCTAACGCAGCGGAGGCCAAAGCAGCTACTAAAACGGCAAGCTCAGCAGCAAATCTTAGCATATTACACGAAAGCAGCAACAACAAGTCATGTTCAGTTTCCATCTGAAATGTATTCGCAGACAAAGCTGGAAAAGTAACGGAATTATACGCTGAAATAGCGAAACTTCGCTGTAAACGTGGGGAGCTTACCGAATATTTCCACAATCTAGATCCGATATTCAGCACTATAAGTGCCCCAAGTAACACCTACCATCAGACTACCCGTAGTAATAAAGACCTCATGACCGCTGGGACGTATGTTAATACGGTAGCTACGGAATTACACAAACGGTTACGCTGTGCAGCCAAATTGATATAATACCTATGTTTCCCGTGAACAGGATTTTACTCAAAGCCGATAAGATAGAAGAACAGGAGTGTCACTGCCTAAGACTTCGCAAGAAAGTTAATCGAAAGCGCTGCCTATCTTTGTCGCAGTTCACAAGTGAATTTTTAGCGAACGAATTCGTCGATCGGGCGTGGCACGAATTTCAAGTCCAGCAAAGTGTTTGGTGATAAGACGCTACTCCAAAAAGAGATAGTACGAGTCAATATTTCCCGGGTAGAGAAGAACCTACGTAACACAGTCAGCAATCGCATTGATTTGGCCGTAGATTTCGACTGCCCCATGAGTCCACTGAATCTGCAAGCTGCAACTGGAAACGCCGTTGTGTCGCCAGTCCAGATGGACACTGAAAAACAAACCACGTCTAGCTCTGATAACGCCAGACGTGTTGAATTTCCGGTGGGAAAACTCACGGTTATTGTTAAAAGCACATTCCCTTGTTGTCCACTTCCCCCTCCGTGAACCAGGGCCTTGACTGGAAAACAACCTAGCTCTAATGCACCCACAATTACGCAGATCACTGGGAGGAGCTGTTTAAATTCCCCTGTTAATGACGCGGCTGCACGAGCTGGGCCATCTATCTCTTACCAGAAGAATCTCTCTTTGTTATCTGGAGTAAATGCAAATAGCAACGGCAAATTCGAAACGCTCGAAAAAGGCTCTAAATCAACAGCAAAACCTGCACGGTGCTTACTAGAGAATATTTTGGATTTGCAATTAAAGGATAAGCCAGAAGTACGTCGCAAGCGCCATGAATATGATTCTAAGGGCCGTATTCTAGAACACAACGCTCCACAGACAGTACTGCATAATTTCCACACCCCGCTGCCTCCAACTCAACTTACTACAATACCAGGGGTCATGGTTACCACCCATTATCAAACGGTTCCGTAGTAACTCACCTTCTTACCCAAAATATGAGTGCTACAAGGAGCCAATTTCCTGATATTTATACCCTGGGAAGTACGTCGTCACCTGATTATGTTACCAACTCAAAGGCCTGATATACCAGTCCTTTTTAGTGCACCCCTCGATATTTCATCCACCCCCACCTGGCTCCCCTCCCCATGTCCCAATCAGTCGGCCTGCCGTAATGACACTCACCCAGCACTTTTCATCTTGGAGCCAAACCTTTGTAAACCCCACTCAAATGTGAACGGAAGTTTGGCGCATTTGCTCGATCGGGCCTATCCGTATGATACTTCGCAACACACTCCCCCATCTGTCATGAAGTTCTCCAACAATTTGTTTGGTTCATTTAAATACGGCTACCAAACCGAGAATTGTGTTCTACCGTTCCATCAAATTCATTGACTGAAATGTCTTCTTCTCCCCAGTAAGATTATTATATTGTAATAGCTTCTTTCCCACATCAGACCCTTGCATAACGACCGGAAAATTTATTAGACATCTGAAGTTTTGTATCGGCGTTTTGGATCATATAAAATCAAAACGCGTTGGCTGGTATGTAAAAGGAAAAACCCTTACTGCAAAGGAGACTGACAGACTTAAAATGCTTAGGTCGAGATACGGAAGAGCGCTAGATTTCTACCTGGCGATACAAATGCGCAAACCTTTTGAACTCAAGGAACGTCGTACGCAACTCTGTCATGTAAAGAAGGAGAAACTCGCGCTCCCTAGTGAGAGGAGATGCAGGAAACTAGTGTAACTGATGGGACGGAGAAATTCCATGAGAGAACCTGCTACAAAACTTACCACCCTCAAAAACAAAACGGTTGTTGATGACCCTATGGCAATGTGTGAAACGTTCAACTCACATTTTGCTGCTTCGTTTGTCGTAAAAAGCACCTTATTACCTGATGTTCGAAGTAGTCGTTCACAGTTTGCTACCGTTAAACCCTCAATCCATCCTGGACAAGAGGATATCCCACCAATGGTCGTCAAGCAACGGGGTGAGGATATACCTATCCCCTTACACAATTTGTTCAACCTATCACTTATATCCAGCACATTCCCTCCTCACTGGTAAACCTCAATCAATATGTTTCGCCACAACAGTGGTTTAAAGCAGGACGTTAGTAGCTATCATCCCATCGACCACACGTCAATCTGCTCGAGAATTTTTGGAAGGCAAATGAAGGTGTACATAGTCGAGCTCTTAAGGTCACCAAACCTTATAAACCTTTCACAGCACAGTTTCAGTGGTGGGCGCTCTCGTATGACCTGTCAACTAGAATTTTTAAACCATGCATCGATATAGCTCGATGAAAAAAATGCGGTATCATACACTTAGATATGCAAAGGGCATTTGATCGTGTGCTTCATATGCACCTCTTGCTCAAAATGGCATCGTTTGTTATACAAGATCCCTTGTATAGCTAGCTTTCGTCGTATCTTGAATGTCGCGCTCAAACAGTCAAAACAGGAGAGCACTACTCAACACCAAAACCAGTGACTAGTGGGGTGATTCGAAGAAGCGTTCTGGGCTCGTTGCTCATCTTAGTGTATGTAAAAGACCTGTGCAGACTTTTTCCATTTGATGGCGACATCAAAATCATTTACACACTCCCCCAGCACAATGCCATCGATTTCCGTCTACAACACATACAACGGGACCAAGCGTCGTTGCAGTTTTGGTCTGGAATTACATTTTTTTGTCTGGAATTACATTTTTTATGATCCCCATAAATATCCATTACGCGAGGGAATTTTTCTACGACGGATGAACACACGGAACTTCGTCTCGGCTGAACGTTTAGCAAGATGCTAGACTTTTTGACGGTTTCGAGCAACCGACAAAATCCTGCGTCGGATTCTGCTCAATCGTTCGCCAGATTTGGGGATTGTCAGCCGTGCCTCGCCAAAGCCCATCTATCTTATCATTTTTCGAGCGTCAATTTTATCCTCTAATGGCGGAAAACTGAAGATGCGTGTGGAAATTTTCCCCGGAGTTGCCTTGAACTATTTAAAAAGTTGCCCCCATCCTTGTCAAAAGTAAACTAGCGCGAAATCCCATTTTTATACCAAATCTATGAATAGAGCGAACTATCTTCTTTTTTGTTGTGTGCGTCGAAGTTACACAAACTACAGTCATTTGATTTCGACCAGCTTTTGAGAACAGAATTCACGTTCGTGCTACTGTTTAATTATTCGTTTTGCATCGTTCCCAAATATCTGGAGTGATCGCGTTGATATGTGTATTTTATTTATTTATTTATTTAGAACATGGTTAATGACGTTCTCAGCAAGCAAGTCGCACATAATCACTTATGGTTGTAAATTACCTCATGGTTCCGTCTCACCGCATGGTTACAATATTGATACAGCCACTTTGGTCAGATACCTAGAAATATGGTATCCAAAATTCTTTAATTTCTCATAACAAGCATGTTTTCGGGTAGCAATAGCTGAAAGAACAGTAGGCCCCATCAAGAAGACGTTCAGTCTACCGGCTGCAAAGCTGACGCTTTACAGAATGTATGTTCAGCCTCAACTCGGATATTGCACATTCATTTCCTGCCACCCACGCAAGTTTGACGGGCTTTTGTTGGGAAACCTTCAACGAGCATTCACCAAAAGCTTATTAAGATATTCTTCTTTGTTCACCTACAGACAACGCTGTCCGAAACTTGATATTGTTATACTTTGGTCGCGCAGGCTAAAGCTGAGCCTGACACTTCTTTCTAGACTCATACATTCGGACGCCAATAACACAGCGTTTACCATCCATTCACAACGCCTTCCTTCCTATAATCTAGGAAATACGGGCTTCACTTTGCTAACTCTGTCACCTCGGAAAAATATACGCGCAAACCTCTTTATTGTAAAGTGTACCTACATTCGGGATAAACTTTCGAGTGAAGTCAGAGCTGGTAACAACCTTCACCGTTTTGAAAAGCGTTTGGACAGCTATCTCACGATATCAAACGCAATGTCTATCTTCCAACAATCTGCATCCCCTGACGACCTTATTGAGTGTAAGCCAAGAAAAAATTAGTCATTAGCTGCATGTTACGTAGATAAGCAACCCGCTGTCTAACTCCCATCGAAAACAGCCTGCTTGAAACGATTGGTTGTATCATTCAGTCACACGACCATCTAGCATTTGGCTTACTGCATACTCACTGAACCTTTTACAACTCAACATTATTTTATTAATATGCGATTATTCATGTATACGCATTGTCCACATTGCAAGAAAATGTGAGATTGGCACATATTAATAAATTCAGCGGAACTACTTCACACGAGTTCCACTTAGAACACGCATATTTCATGGGGCCGCCCAGATCGTTGACTCAATATCCCCTTTGCCTGAATAAATCTCGAGTACGTAGCAAAATGCCACAACAAGCACTCCACAGGTCTATATATAATTCAGTAACCGCAGCAAAAGTAACTACATCGTATCAATTCTTTGTTGAAAGTTTTGCAGGCACTTTGTTCGTCATAGTGAGTGTAATCCGCCAACCGTAATCACCCAAAACTTTCTCATTCAACGTGTGAAATTGTGTTCTTTTTCTTCATCCCATAGACATCTATTGTGCGAGGAATACTTCTGCGACGGATAGAAGCACGGAACTTCGTCTCGGTTGAACAATTCGCGAGAATTTCAACATTTTGACGGTCTTCAGCCATCGACGGAATCATACGCTGGAGTCTGCTCAATCCTTTGCTGGATTTTGGACAATGCCGATTCACTTTACCATTTCTCGGACGCCAAATATACTCCGTAATGGCGAGACACTTCAAAGATGCATTTGGGCGATCGCCTCGGAATGAACTTGAACTAATTGAAACATCGTCCCCCACACAACTTTGTAAAAGGTAAATTAATGCTTTATTTTCAAGTTGACTGACACTCATATTTGATCGCATCCTTCGCATTCAGATAAGCTTTCCAGCCGACCTCTTTCGTAAAGAAGCACTAGACTCGAGTTTCGCTCTCATTAGAGCTCGTCAGTAGTGCATATCCTTGCCACGACCGGGATTTGAACTCCGGCCATTCCAATCATGAAGCAACCGTGTTGACCACTGCGCCATTGACCTCACATTAGGCACGACCGAATTATCAAATCTGAAAGCTCAACCACTCTCACTTGTGAGCTTCTTTACGAAAGAGGTCGGCTGGAAAGTTTATCTGAACGTGAAGGCTGCGATCAAATGTGACTGTTGGTCAACTTGAAAATGAAACCAAATCCCCAACTACTCATCAGTAAATTAGTGCCCCATCCCATTTTTTGACTGGATCTATGAAGCGAGCGAACTATTTGTTTTCTTTTTGCTTGTATCAAGGTTTTATAAACTACTATCATTTTCTTCTTGATCACGTCTGTTTTGGTAGCAGATTTCACGTTTGTGCTACTGTTTAAGTGATCGTTTTGTATCGCTCGTAAATGTCTGCGGTGAACGCCCATAGCTCAGCATGCCTTTCACATATGTGGTGAGAAATATACATTATTATTACTTACCATCAGCCGGTTTATCTCGCCCGGATTCTGTTGAAGTTGTGCGAACCCTCCTTCAGAAAAGTTGCTGAGCACGAAACGAAACCGAGCTACAGGATGATAACCAGCAACGTTCCTATAGGGAAATGTCTCTGCTCCCGAACGTCCATTTTCTACCCAACATAACTAGACGCCCGGATAGAGCAGAAACAGTGGAACATATATTAGCTGGATTTCAGCACAGCTTCTGCCACGTTAAATCGCCGCCAACGAAACCTCCATTATCGAGTAGCACTGGTGATCATGGGATGGGTTCCGGATTTATTTTGCAACGGTGTCCAGAATTGCTGCTTGAGAACCACATTCAGGAGTGCCCCGCTTTCAGAGGTCTTCTATAGAAATGAGTTCCGGAACCTCTATTTCTTTCTGGTTTACACGAGTTATAGCGATTCCTTTATTATCTTCATGCTACACGTTAGTTGATGGCTGGAAGTCGTCAAGTATTCAAATCTGGATGACACCCAATCTAATTTGGCGGAACGCTCCGAACAGTCAAGGGAGTGATGTTTACCTCCAACATGGAGAGATGTCCGCATCTCATCACAGAATGTAACAGGACTGTCGAAGATATCTCCACACTGCCAGCAGCTGAAAATACCAACTCAGACAATTAAAGTTGCAGACCCTGCGGTTTAAATAAAGTGGAGTTAAACTCGCGGCGGTTTGCTCTCCTGCGCCAAGGAATACAAGACGTCCGCTATTCCGATTCACGAGGGCCGTCTCATCTTGAGACCCGATGATGTTGGTTGTTATTTAAAACATTTTTCAGGCTTTGTGCAGAACACCGTTTTCAAGCCTGGGGCCTGAGAGGTAAAGGATGAAATAAAATCATTCACAAATTGTAAGTACTTATACGTGAACCTATGGCGATCTCAGCTCTTGGATTTGCCCACACTTCTTTTGCCCACCGATACATGCTGTGTTGCGTTTAGGTACGCACGCCTGCGTTTTGGTCTCACATTGTATATTTGGTAGGCTCAACACTGAGGATTGTTATTCGTTTTCTCTCAGTTTTTCAACATTTTATCGTACTTCAGCAAAGTGTCAATAACGACCGTTTCTCAGAGGATACCTTAATTGGTTTGGGGTCGGCTGCTTAGGGGGCCAAGTATGATTTTCTTCCGTGGTTTGCTGTAACCCAAAAATTCTGCTGACACGGATAGGTACAAATAGCACAAGAACCTCGTGCAGTTTCCGCCGTTCAGCTGGGTGGTAAAAGTGGGGTGAATTATTACTTTGAAACGCACAGCCCTAAACTACTGTAGATGAATAGTTCAAGCACTGTTCATAGGTTCAATCCCTTCGTTGTAAACACGACAAATCAGCCGTAAGCCGCCCTACAATAACCAAATGTGCAGTGGAAAAAAACAGCCCTGCGCCACCGTACAATAATTCGATGCACAGCCAAATAGCCATATGTCAGTGCCCCATCACAGAACAAGTTTTACGTATTCTCCTATAAAGTACTTCATGTAAAGAGTGATATCTCACTCAGACTATAGAACTAACAGTGGACTGAACTCAGCATACGAACAGAAGCCACAGAAAGCATGAGGGAAATTGTAGTACTAAAAAATGTCTACTGAATTAATAACTGCTAGGGACATCATAGACCCACTGGAGCTTCATTTCCTTGGGAAAAAACAAGACACATGATTTTGTGAATGGCATACAAAAAGGAATATATATTTATAGTATGAAGAGAATAGGCAAGCGAATGTGAAGTTAAAACAGCAAGGAAAATACAAACCACTTTTTGACGGCCAAACCCGGATGATCTTCTGTATGAGCCATCGATTCTACCTATTCTTTTTGCATCACACGGTAACAACATGGTACTTAGAGGCACAGTTCAATATGACTTATCACATACGTAACTATAATGAGTTTAAAGTCAACCTTCCGTTCAAGAGCACTCGGGGCCCATCCGAGAAAACTAGCAAGATAATGTGTTTTGTCACTGCTCAACTCTGGTCACTCTTTTTGCCTCGGAGCACATTTTCGTGGTACATGATATAATGATCCATTGTGGCTTATGGTATGCGGACCTTCAACGAGTGTGGTATTTTACCTGCTTGTTTTCTTCTATTACACTCCACATTCCTCCTTCATCATGTGCACTATAGAACCATATGTTCATCCAGATGACCACATCATCCCGCTTGGGTTTTGCGTACAGTGACTTTGGCACCATAACTCTTGTGTTGTCTGAAGACATTCGTGAACGCAACATCCACCTTCGGAAGTACTTTACGAACCGCAGGTTTTCAACGCTGCCATGTCCTTTCCACTTGCTTAAGTCGCGTGTGGCGCCAACTCGGTGCCTACGGTTACTCCTATCCAGGAACGAACAGGCTGCATTCCAGAAAGACCCCTTGGCCGATGCAATCGATCCATATAGGGAAGTGACGATGGTATGGAACGAACCCACTGCAGATTTTATCATGGCCGTCCCTTTGAGTTGCACCCTAGGTCTGTTGGCCGCACAGCACCTTGAATGGGCACAGATGAGCACACTTGTCGCGTTCTTTGTACATTCGCGCCGCCGCTGTCTGGACACTGTTCCACCAACACCAACGCTTAAGCGGAATAACTCGATGTGAACAGTGTTTTTTGCGCTTTAAGGGTGCCTCCAGAAACTTCGTTGGAACGGGGGCAATCGTGCTAATGATAGGTGAGCTGCAGACGGACAATGGGGAACAAACCGTAGGGATTGGCGACCAGAAACGAAGACGGGATGTGGAGGCCAATCAAGGAGGCATGATAATGTGAAGGTAGTCTATCCGTAAAGATGTCTTAACTAGAAACAGCGGAACGGGATGTGCACTAAGGACATTTGTTCGCACAGTAAAACTATAGGAAGGACCAACTGCTACAAGTAAGGGAAAAATGGGAATCATGAGCGTGAGAAGTTCGGGGATGCTGGCGGGAAGGTTTCTCGGTCGACGGTCTCGGGTTGCGCGAACCATCACATGCTAAGTAGGTCGAATGGAATTGGCTTCATCGTGCGCACGAAAAACGTTGCACAGCGAAGTTGTTCTTTGTTGCGGTTGCATAAATAAACCACGGAAAACTCAAAAGACGACAGTAATAACATTCATTTCGATGGTTTACTGGATGTGGACCCGATACAAACACAGAAAGTACCCAGCGCGCTGGGATAATCTCAGAAGTAATAAAGCCCAGGTGTGACGGTTTCACTCTCTTCTTGGCGTAACGCTTACTCGACAAACAACGGTTACGCGAAAATGGGAATATTCACGTGGCGATGCCAGTTCAAGTTGACAAATTTCCGGAGTGGCTGATCAGATATGTTTAGCCAGTTTGCAATCCCATCCTTTTTCCGCGATGTGTAAGCACAAGATACGTGGTCTTGACTGTTAATCGTTGAGAAGACGCTTATCTAGAATGAGAACGTTTTATATATTAACAGAAATCTTTAACCGTGCTGAAGAAATGTACGGTAGTCGGTCACTTGCGAGAAAGTAAAATGGACATATGTCCGTCATGAAAGGCAAAAACATCGCCATTATTCATGATGCACGTGGCATGAGGGTTCCTTCGCTGGTTGTAATCAGTGTGAACGTGCAAATTTTTCGGCTGCGGACTGTGAGTCGACAGAACACCAGCAAGTCCGAAAAAGTCAACATACTCAGCTGTACAATCCTAGTTACCAGAACGAGGTATATTACCAACAGTGCGAGAAAATATTGCGCGGAGGACATTCCTGAAGTGAACGTTAGTAAACAAAACCCAATCTCTCGAAAAAAGTTAACGAAGTTTTGGAATTGTTACTGGCATATCGATATCTGAAAGCAAATCAGGACCACCGCTTACAGGGGTCTGGTACAACCATTCGAGCCACTGCACCTAAGCGTGGTTAACAAGTCTGGTCGGACCGTGGGCCGGAGATTTTACAGTGCACATGAAGGATTCAAATGGGAGTGCTGAGAATGGTTCCACGGCACTGCGTTTCAAAACACTGTCAGAAAAATGAAGCGAGGAATAAACAGTTCACATATACCTACCTTGAACGTATAGGGGGGAAATAGTACAGAAGAACGAAGACCGACCAGCTAAAAATTGCATGATAGCTAAGGTGGGAAGGAAGGTGGCAAATAATACTAATAGTTAGAGAAACGTTCAGAAAGTTCTCATGCTATGAATCGCCCGAAATGCCTCTAAAATCCACGGGGCCCAGATGAAACTATTCACGATCACTTGCATTCCCTTAACCGAAGCCGAATACCCAACGTCATTCGCAAAAATTCACGGACCCAGATCGTTCAACACCATAGCATTCTGTTAGCAATGCGGTTGACTGCTTGGGAACCGGTGAGGTTGTTCAGTAGTGAGAATCCTAAAGTCCCGTAGTTGGTCACCCAAGCACGCATAGGATGTGTAGTTTTTTGGAAAACAAAGTACTGCGTCAATGAGGACTGGGGAGAATGAAAGAGGATTGCTGGACATGGTGCATAATGAGAGGTGATTGCTCTTGCGTGAGCAGTAGTTGAGGCGAACGTAAGTTGGGAGTTGAAGTAAAGTCCTTTTTGGATATGTTTACCACAGCCATGATAAGTCCCGTGACTTCGTAATCGTTTGACAGGCTACGAGCTGGCGTATCACAGGCGGTAGCCTTCAGACTAGTGTTCGGTGTGACCCTTGCAAACGGTATAATTTCCGATCAAATATCCCGCGGCTTGCTGATGAATCCAAAAAGGGTAAAATGTTCACGTCTTCCCGTTCAGTGTTCCCATCACAGACGCCAGTAATTAAAGGACAGGAGATAACGGACTCAAGTATTCATAAGACGGACCATATAGTATACTATACCGACCTTGTCAGCATTATGCCGCCAAAAATCAACCGTGTCAAAATTACGACGAGATTCCCTATAGGACGAACTGTGTGTAGTCAGTCGGCCACACGTTTTGTATCAGCCGCTTCCGGGTAGTTTTCCTTAGGGTTCTTCCGTTCGACAGTACTTAAGGCATTTGTTATCTCATAGCTTGTTAGAGTTAGTTGAACTCAACCCCAGAAGCGTTGCTTTAAACAACCCGACCTCAAACTCGTTAGAAAAAGCTGCCTTACAGCATTGGTTCAGCATCGTTAACATCAGGTGTTTAATAAAAGACTTGCCTTTGCACAAGATTACCTGAGGTCTGAGGTTGCATGAAAGAAACGTTCACAAGTGCCTGCTGTAAACTTGGGTGCATGACAGTCAGCAGACTTCAACCCAGCAAAAGGAATGTTAGCACGAATGTTTTCTATAGCGTGACGAACGCGACAGTGCATGTTGGAACGATCTACTAGCAATTCCAAACCCAGATGGAAATAGTGTGTATTCGGTAATTCAAACCCATATTTTGTTCACATTGTGGACCGCCTGATATATCCCATTAAATTGATAAAACGATAGCGTATAGAGATAACGCACAAGAGCTAAAATTCGGTTATGACAATAACGAGCAAGAACTGCATTGCACTTTAGCTGAAGAAAGTAAAGACTGTGCGGTCATTAATCTCATATGAGTGAGAAACGCCCCATTGAATATTTACGTAACATTGTTCGCGAAGATGAGTTATAATGACAAACCATTCTCAGTATATTTCTCTTTGGTCCCACATATGAGCCTGACATGGAAACATGCACTGGCTTGCAAATAGTTGCAAATTCTCAAATGTATATATTCCCAACACTGCCGTGAACCATCCTCGTGATTTACGCCGACTAAATAGCGAGCGTATTTCATAGAGAAACGGCGGCACTTCTTAGTAAATCCCCAATGTGTGTGGATAACTCAATGCGTGGGTAACTCAAAGTTCAATCGAAATTTTCGTGCTGTCATCGTAGTCCTTTTACAGTCGCCCTTTGGTGGCAATAATACCAAAGTTCATACAAAATTCGCTGCTGCCAAAAGTATTTTTCTCATGGATTATTATCTGATTAGATATTTTTTCGTTTCCACTATTCCCTCGTCTCTCATTTTGTCCCCGTTACAGATCATTTTTTGTAACGTCAATCTTTACCGTTTATTTCCACGAGTTATAAAACTGTGAAAAGCAAGAGATTCAGCAGCACTGAGGGATTGGAGGTATTGTGTATTTTTGCTGATTCGACGGCTGCATGTCTGTTCAGAACTGCGTGTGCCAGACGCGCATTCGCTGATACAACTTTATGTGTAATGACCTTGTGAAGAACGAGCACGCCTTACCCACTTCCTCAGAGGGACCGTTTGTTTGTCGTCGCTTTTGCAAAAGTTGCGCACCGTCTTGGTCCTTACTCGTCCCACTGCTCGCCACACCCAGTGAACAGAAACAAGAGGCGTTTGTGTGTAGCAATGAAGCGTCTGTGAATTTTAATGAAATGTACATGGCTACGGTAGACTTAGTTCTCGTCGACTCACCGAACATTCTATTCGACATGTGGTCAAATGTAAGCTCATTGAATGAGTGTAGTGCGCTTGCACTGCTGGATGTTACGACTGCTCGTAAGGCAATGGCTTTATTCACTGCACATTATAAAAATGTCACCACAACTGTGGGAAGAGCATTCCGCGTGAGGAGGCTTGAGTTGCGGGGACGGTTTCCAACCACGTTCTCTCCGAGTGAGTGGGCCAAAGCGGTATTACCCGGCCTTTTTCTTTTAAAAGCTTGGTTTCTGCCAGCAGACTTTATTCCGAAGTTACTGAGAAATCGCTGGGACTTCTTTTGATGTTATTCGTGGAAGTAGCACGAGGAACTGTCGAAGGAAATGTATGAAATGAAGAAAACTCATGTTAATTTGAAACGTCGCACTAGATCGCTTATTCCTAGAACAGCAGAGGCGATCTCAGCGTATTGGTGTAATGGCATGCATCATGGTTTACTTCAAGCTTCAACCTAACGCAGGAGTCCCACTCCCCACGTCCAATGAGGTACAAGTGTTCCCGAAACGGTAAACCCGCGTCCCCACACCCACGCCAGAGGCAGCTACCCAAACGAAGAATTAGCCATTGTGTGCGTGCACTAAGTGTTTGCACCTTTCAAACAAACCACTTAAAATCAGGTAAATGATCCACGACACTATCCCTCATATTCTCTCTGCTTCCCGCAAATATTAATGAGGGTGAACATGTACTCGTTCACTCACTTTGCTGAACAGAATCCTCCTGCGGAAGTATGGTGGTTGCGATGCTTTCCTAAGTCGGAAGTTACCAATGGTAAATGCCAGAGAGGAATTTGTCTCTCCAGAAAAATGAGACGCAATCAGGCCCAAACTCCGGACTTTCGATTGTGACACAGCACTTACTGGTGTTGTTGAGTCTGTCAAGGTTTGTTGCGTCATTTTGAGATTGATGAGGTTTGANTTTCAAGGTAGATCGTTCCCGTCTGCACAACGTTTATTCCGTCTTCTCGCCACGGGTGATTTCAACGCAGCCAAAAACAATTATATAAATCCTTCTTGAAAGGACATCTGTCAGCCATGTGTTTGATACATTCAGCGCAAAGCACCATTATTTCAAAGCTGAAAATCAAGAAGCTGGGAAGAGGAGGCAATAAATTGTGCGCGGAATGGGTGGGCAACAATTGACAATACATAATTCTCTCATTATACACTGTCAAGTTGCATTCTGAGTTGTATTTTTAAGCGCACGCAGTTCTAGCTCAAAGAAACGCATTCAGGAAAGAGTGAATCGAGTCTGCTTCCCAGGCAGTTGATTGATGTTTTAAAGCATGGACATTTCTGATCTTGTCCCAACCGGGGGCAGATAAGCTGGGAAGCGAGTGATGAATGCTCAATGTGTCTGAGAGGCGGTTTGGTTATCACTCTGTCCACCAGACATCTCTTATCGGTGATATCCCATCCCAAATTAGTCGCTTCTCATTAGCGATGGAAATCTGAATGAATCTGGCCAGATCGAATGTGCTACATATCGGCGCCATGTCACGTCCACGTCTTTTACCGTTCCAGTATCGACAATGAGGTCAACAATTCCTATTCGCGGTGAAACTACTAATTTGGTGACATGTTCTATTTAGTGTTTTGAAATCACTTGTCACTAAGAGATGGAAGGAGCGTTGTATTCTTTGGTGATTGAGCAACACTAGACTCCTGCTGGGAATGTCTTGGCAACGCATCCCTCGCAGATTCCACAGGCATTGCAATTTTCGGAGAAGTAAACCCATAGGGCGCATGGTACGTTACTCGGGAACCTAAGTTCCGTAGACTCGTGGCCATAAATTTCGCTGGAATTCCATGGGGGCGATTCGTTTCTCTGTACTTCTGAACGGTTGCATTGGTGTGTGACCAAATAATCGATCAAGCCGGGAATAATTGAGCTGACCGGAGTAAAATGCTGGATGTGGATGCAAACTTTGAGTGTTTGGATTGCTGAACGGACATCAGCGGATCCTTTGGATTACAAGCTCAAAAGAGGGGCATTTTACAAGTGGCTCCTAGGAGCTGCAACAGCCTGTGATGTAGCTGACCGATTAGCAGCTGGCCTTTTTATTACTGTAGCGTCCGTTTGTCCCCTTGATTTTCTTGATGTCGAATCGTCCTGAAAATCAGGGATATTGCACCTTAACGGAATAAATATCGAAAATATGCTAAGACTGAAAAGATAGAAGCCCAATCAGGCTATCATTAAATCTGGATTCGTTTGGTCTTACTCTCTGCCGAAAGAAGGCCTTTCTGCTGTTCTTTCAAGAAACGACCGACTGGAGTGTTCGGCATTTAAGTGTGAAACGATTTAATCTCGGGAATTTCGTCGATAGCTGCCCTAGGCGAACTTGTAAAAAGACGAACTGAGGTTAGCGCATAGTCTGTGAGAGGAAGTAAATTTGGGTAAGTTGGAGGGGACTGACGCATCCAGTGGGGATCTGGCGTGGTAGCTTTCGAAAGAAAGTAGTGGGGAGCTGTCCCCATAAGTCCACTGTTCTCCTCCAGAGAGCTTTATCTTGTAGACTGTCATCAGTATTTCCTGAATACATTTTCGACATATCCGTAAACGTTTATTTTCGATGGCAAATAATTCATTCTGTTCATCAGCGCACGATGGGTGCCATCGATGCTTCCTTCATAGATGATATTTGTAAGGTGTCTGTGTCTATACGGTCCCTGCATTTACACTTCAAACCTAATTGCCTCTGCCTACTTTTCATACAATTCGCGGAGGCATGGACAGGGGTTACTGCTGCAGTCGAGTTTAAGTTGAACGATCGACGATCTTTTGCTAGTTTTCAGCCGGTCGCCCTCACGAGCATCCAATGTGGGATAATGGAGCGTCTGTTAAAACCCGCCCTCCTCAAGCATTACTTCCCAAATGAACTTTTTGCTGTACTCAGCGTAACCTTTTTCCCAGACCTGTCATGCATAGCCAACATGTTAATCTTGATTATTAGCATTCCAGGGGTTAACTGGCTATATTTCTGACCCATTATCCGACTTGCCAAAGCTCTCGGGTGTCTTTCACATGGTCCTTCGGTACACAAACAAGAGGCTTATTTCATCTAAGGATAGGTTCTGCACTGGATTACATCCTTTGTCGGAACAGAAATTTGAGGTTATAAAAGGGACCGGACCTTCCTTACTCTTACTGGAGAACCTCAAGGATCAGTACTCGGTCGCCCACTGTTCCTGGTAGACACAAATGTTCTTCTAGTCCTCACTCCTAGCAGCACTCTCCTTCACACTGACGATTCAAAAATCTGGAAGGTCTGTGGTCCAATGAATTACAGATTGACCTTGGCCGTCTTGATTGTTAGTCGGATGACTAGTTTCCTTCTAAACGACAGCAAGTGTGAACAAATGTCATCTGAAGGAGACTTCGGGAATACGTTCGCCGTACACATTGCACACAGTGTAACGATTATCACGGAAATAGGCGCAGGGGTTTGACTATCGTTTGGTCCATCTTTCTCTTATTACCAGTAGATGGCCGCCGGGGAGGGATATAGCACTCCTGGGATGTTAGAAAGTCCTTCGCCGCATAGACAAGCATGCCTTCTAATCGCTTTACGTGGCCTATATAAGATTATTACCTGAGTATGCCAATCGACTGGCACACACCGATTCGAAGAGGGGCATACTCGCCATTGAACGTGTCCAGCGAGTAGCCACCAAAATGTTTAGTGGCTTGCGGCATTTTTCTTACGAGTCTCGTCTTGAAATTCTTAATCTTTGCCCGCTTGACTTTCGAAGACTTTGCAGTGTGTCAGACGTCGTATACTTTCTCTTTAGCATGAATTTCGTGCAGTAATTCTTTACCTGGGTAACTAATAACCGTCGAAGCGGCCATGACAAAAATCTCTACAAGTTTCGACGGCGGCCCACCCCTGAACGAGCTTTTTCTTAAGGGGTGATCAACAGCTGGAATAACTCACCATTAGAGGTTGCCACTTGCCCTTCTAAGTACGGTCCTGAAGTGTTATCAGATTCTCACCTTTCTACGACATTTACGGATAAGTTTTTTTGCTCTGTTTTCAGTACTGAATGCAACCTCTGATGTAACTTTCTGTTTTCAATGTTTTCAATGAATGTAACAAGCGCGGGTAACTAGAAATTTGGTATAAATTTCTTCACTGTCATTGTCCATTCAATGTTTGCTATCTTGGTGCCCAGTGCATCAAAAAATGTGAACGATCATTGCTATTCTTTGTCGAATAGCATAACCCAGTGGGTATTGAATTATTCGTGTTTGATAGTACCCGTACTATTTTTTAGCCTCCTTGCATATTGCTCATCCTTGTCGACAGTGACCCGTGTCAGATCTAGCAGTGCTGGAACCCAGCAGACACGGTCTGTAGCAACAAGCGCTTGCGGCCGGTATGGATGTAAAATGTCCGTACAAAACGACATGCAGTGCCACCAGTGTCAGAAGTGGTATCACTTCAAGTGCACTGGTCTTAACGAACAGCAGTACAAACAGCTAACTCCTTCGTCTCTCGTTTACACCTGTATAAGTTCCAGGTTCAACGAGAGCCGAAGCACCGCTCCGCAGCTGACTGGTGTAACACGCGCCACGTCAAGTGGAGTGACGCAGAAAACCTGCGACTGTAAATGCGAGGCTCTTATCAGCTCTGTATCTCTTTCCATTTCTTCCATTGAGAATAAGATAGAGGAGTACGAACGGACTCTGTCGGAAATAAAACTGGAACTGAATTCTCTGAATGAGTATATAGCGCTTGCTCTTCCTGGTGTTGCAATCACCAAGAAAGCAGTTGCCCTATCAACTGCACACATAGAGGAGGCGGCAGTAAAAATGTAGGAAAACGCACTCAGGGTAAAGAAAGTTGTTTTATGGGGCTGATTCCCTATAACCTCTTCTCCAACCGAGCTAGCTAAAACAGTCCTAGAGGCTTCCTTCTCCCCGGACGGCACAAACCTGGTACTTGCGAGTAGGCTGCCGGCTGAGACAACCAAAATGTCACTTGGCCCTTTGGTAACTTTACCAGCCATGCTCATCCCCGAGGTAGTGGTGGGAAAAACAGAGGCTTCGAAGTCCGCCAACGCCCATCTGATAGGCGTATCTTTCGACCGCTCCAGGCAAAAGAGAGCGAGACGCGAACAGCGGACTAAGACTAAGTCACAAATCATGGCAGACCAGAAGCTACAACTTGGGACTGAAGTCGTAGTTTATGCTCTAGTAGTATCACTTCAGACCCCTGTGCCTGTTTTGGAAGGCGGAGGCATCGTCTGCATGGTGGTTGCAACGACCGCCGCGAAAGCCGTCTTCAGAGGTGCTCGCCCCGAGACCCACCAAACTGCCTAGCAGAAAGCTCTTCCTTTCAAGAACTGGGAACGGAAGCAGCTTGTTAGGGCTGTCTCCTGCAACTCAAACAGTACCAATATGGCCCACTTCTATCAATATTTCTTCCAGTAGCCCCATAACACCGCGCCCATTGCCGTCTTCCAAACCCCGCACCCAGCAAATGAAGAAGTCAAATTTTCCGTGGGTGAAAAATTCCAAACAACCTCCCAAGCAGCGGAATTTGACGGGGGCGCAGAGGTCGCAAGTGGCGACGCCAAGAATGCTGATCAAACGCTCGGTAGGGTCGCTGACCTACGTACAGGCGGTGATGTCGCGCCCACAGCCTCGAAGGGGGGCTGTCAGAACAACTCGGAAGAACAGACCGAGTCCAGCCCCACCACCCCCTTTAATTCTGGGCCTTCCTTCCCAGGCTCTTCCTCACACCATCCTTTCTATTTTCTCGCGGAATCCAGCGGGGAAGTAGCTTTCAGATGCATGTACATGAACTGTCTGAGTCTGTTCAATACATTATCGGGAATCAGACAGTTAACTTATGACACCCAAACACACATGTTCGCCTTCACGAAGACCTGGTTCACAGGTGATATCAGTGACAGTGAACTGAGTGTCCAGGGTCTTCCAGTTTGCCGAACCGATTCTGTCCGAGGGAGAATGGGGGGTTCTGCGATTTTTCTTCAGCAGTGTCTCCTGAAACCCACAATTATTGGTGGCTTCCAGTCCTCTGGTAGATGTTACGCTCTGTGGCTTCGGCTACCAACGCGTTGCGAGACTCACTCCTGTCGGGGGTTATTTATTGTTCTCCTTCATCAGACGTCTCCGGCGACGACACCCTTCTGGTGAGCCTGAAAAGCTTCCTAGGTCTACAACGCTTTACCCATCTGCTTATTATGGGTGACTTAGATGCACCCAAGATAAACTGGACATCAGTTTCCCACCAGGACCGCGAAAGTGGGTTCTCGACTTCCTTATCGACGTCGACACGTCGGAAAGCGTGGTCACAGCACGTCACCGACCGATGCGGCATCGTTTTGGTCAGATTCCTTATCTGCTCG
Organism: Paragonimus westermani; assembly: GCA_008508345.1. Classification (NCBI taxonomy): domain Eukaryota; kingdom Metazoa; phylum Platyhelminthes; class Trematoda; order Plagiorchiida; family Troglotrematidae; genus Paragonimus; species Paragonimus westermani. Next base: position 49,832 of record QNGE01000936.1, on the reverse strand, counting down.
ACTTAGTCATCACTAATGAGAGCCACCTGGTAGACAGAGTGATCATCAATCCGCCACTTGGACAGAGTGACCACTTTCTGTTAGCCATTGATCTTATCTGTCACTGATTACGACAGCCATCAAGATGGTCCACAGTTCGAACCTTTATTCAGGCAGATTTTAACGGCCTGAAAACCTACCTAAGTTCACTTCTTCTTGACCTGGACTACGTGGACCAGAACTATCACACGTTTCAAAGCGCAATTCAGAAAGCGGATGATTTTTTATACCGCGCTAACTGTGCATTTTTTTCTTATCGGCCACTCCTTCCACGCAGGGTACGTCGTCTTCTTGATAACAGTTATTAGTTATTCGGGCAGCATAAGCTTACGGGGAACTCAGAGGATCTAAGCGCGTTCATATTGCCCGAAAAAGGTGTAGGCGGGAAATCCGCGGACACGCCAAACTCGTATGAGAGAAGATCCTCCTAAAGGCCCGCGTGAACAAAAACATCTTATTTATGCATATGCGACGACTGAGAAAGAACAAAATTTCAACTAGTTCTTCACGAATGCCCAAAGGTGAGACTTCATCTGACTCCCCAGTTGTGGCCGAGTTATTCAGGGAATACTACTCAGCAGTCTACAACGTTGCATCCCTCAGCAGGTATTCTGTCCTACTGCTGCAGAAGTTCAGGCAGCCACTCGTGGCCGCTGAGTTTTCTGTGCTAGATGTTGAAAACCTTTCACTCAAGGTTAATCCATAGAGTGCAATGGGTCCTGATATGATCCATCCCAAAATACTCAAGGACGCAGCTGTTAGTCTGGCTGAATCTCTTTATAAGTTGTTTAAGCAAACACCCCCAAACTAGCATCCTCCCTAGCGCATGGTAGGAGGCGACGGTCACACCCATATTTTAAGTGGGTGACCGGCACTCTCCGGCTAGTTATCGGCCAATCAGCCTCACTAGCATCCCGTGCAAAATAGTGAAGCGCCTACTAAAGCGCGCCATACTCAATCACTTCTTATCAAGTAATCTTTTCTCTCCCACCCAGCATGGCTTCCTTCCTAATCGGCCATGCATAAAAAGTGCTTATTTTCACAATTAGTCTGACGGAGGCCAAAGACAATGGCCTCATCCCTGATGCTATCTTCTTTGATTTCGCTAAGGCTTTTGACCGTGTCCCACACGGCCCCCTGAAACACAAACTGGAAGCCTACGGTATTCAAGGAGAGGTTCTTTGCTGGATTGCCTCTTTTCTTGATAATAAAACTTTTAGTGTAGAGACCGGATCAGACCTTCCGTCTCCCTCTATCATCTCTACGGGAGTTTCCCAAAGGTCAGTGCTAGGACCTTTAGTATTCCTCATTTACATCAACGACCTTCCAAACAATATTTTCAGCGACGTCCTATTATACGCAGACGACCTAAAAATGTGAAATGCCACTGATCTCAGTGCACTACAAATTGATCTTGACTCGATCGAGCGCTGGTCGGACGGTTGGAGTCTCCCACTAAATGACAGTAATTGCGCTCACATGTCACTCGATGGAGATTATGGCGATGCCCCCGATTCATAACGCATCTAGCACAGTAGATGTCATGAGAATCGATCTGAAAAAAGATCTGGGCATCTGGTTGCCGTCTTACTTGTCCTTCACGTATCACGATGAGATGGCGGTAAAAAGGGATTTGCCGCTCTTATGATGATTAGGCGCACTTTCCCCCGCATGGACAAGAAAGCTTTTCAAACTCTTAACGTGATTCATATAAGAGCACTCCTTGAGTATGCCAATCAGGTCGAGTATACCGGCCTGAATAAAGACATTAGCCGTTGAGCGTGTCCAGCGCGCGGCTACCAAGGTGGTCGCGGGCCTGAACGATGTTACTTACGAGTCTCGACTTGAAATTCTTGACCTGTACCCACTTGAAATTTGAGGACACCGCAGTGATTCAATACTCACACACTTCTTTAGAGCAGGTCTTGTAGAACAGTTCCTCACTGTAGCGAATGATGACGACCGTTCTTATGCCGTTCTCAGGCAACTGTTCCTTCCTTACAGTGTTATTAACTATTGGAACGGACTTTCGTCTGACGTCGTCCGGAGCGCTTCTAGGGATCGTTTTTGAGCTTTGCTTGATTGTCAATTGTCTAAAATTGCATTATGTGGATAATCTTACTAAGTTCTTGGTATTCATTGTAATCCCCAAGAGCAGTGCTACAGCTTGTTTTCAGTGATCGCCCTTCAGATCAAGAGAAACCCGCTGACATCGAGCAAGGAAAACCGACTGGATCCGGTAGCATTGGGCCGCTGCCTCGGACCCGTGCATCAATCGCTGAATCGCCGAAACAGCCCTTGGGGATTACAGAGAATACCAAGAACAGAGTAAGATTATTCGCATAATGCAATTTCAAATAAATGAGAATCAAGCAAAGCTTTAAAACGATCCCTAGAAGCGCTGCTGACGACCTCAGAAGAAAGGCTGTTCCAATAGTTAATAACCCTATAAGAAAAGAACTGTTGCCTAAGAACGGTTCGAGGACAAAGCTGCTGTAGGTTACATTCACCAGGATAACAATGTTGAGCTATCACCATTAGGAACGCCGCCTAACCAGTCTTACGCTTGCTTGAATTCTGAAGGTCGACTGGAGTTTTCCGTCACGTCCAGCTCCCTAACTCCCCTCAATTGTTACGTTGAAGTCTGTTGTGGACGATGAGTAAACCAATAAACAAAGTTTGTTTGCAGATTCACCGTTTTCACCCTGCGACTTCCGATTCACGGTAACATAAGGTTGGGGAAACCTTGGGCGTACAAATTCAGGAACTGGCACTACAATTCGGTGAGCCTGTTCCATAAGCTTTTTTATTCTGATTTTTATTATTCATTGCACACTTTGTATACGCTAGATTCAATTATTTCTCTCGTGTTTGCATACTTATATTCATTCGTACACATCGCTAAATTTCGTGCCCTGGTTCCACTAGTCTCCAAGCGTTTATATTTTTTCGAAATCCTGTGTGTATATTTGAATGATGCAATCAGATACCTCAGACCGCAAAGTGGAGCTAGCCGAGATAGATGCGAAGGAGAACGCCTTAAGCTTTCGCGTCCCCGGTTATGTCCCGGACGACCCAGGGTATTGGCTAGCGCAGCTTGAGCTGCAATTCCAGTCAGCGCGCATCACTAGCCAGACTGCCAAGTTCACATACTTGGCTTCCGCGTTGCCAATTTTGATCGCACCCTATGTCAGAGATTTAGTGAATAGACCACACGAGAGCAACTCTTACGACGCACTGAAGAACGCATCCTTAGAACGTGCTGTCGTATCGGAAGAGAAACGGTTTAAGCAGGTCCCTAGCGAGCTACAGCTGGGAGATCTCACTCCATCTCAATTGCTTCGACAGTTGAAACAGGTGGGACAAAATCACAGGATTGACGATAAACTCATGTGTTACCTTTGGATACAGAGGTTGCCCGACTTTGTACAGGCAAGTATTTATCCATTCATGTCAATGAGTTCTTTGGATGACTTGGAAAAATCGACCGACTCAGTCATCCAACACCTTCCCCGCAAAATGCAGCAGATCAAAGCACACACAGAAAGCACACTCGCCGAATCGATAACAAAAGTGGAAGAACTTTGTCGAGAAATTCAAACTCTTAAAGCCTTTCGCTGTCGCCCCGCTTCCAGGTGACGTAGTCGTTCTAGGTCGCTTCCAAGAACGGGATATTACTGATACCATCACATATTTGGAACCAAGGCATGGAAATGCGTTAAGCCGTGCACCTTCTCAACCGCCTCGGGAAACGGAAGTGCCAGCAAGTAATGGCGATAACTGTTGCTGGCAGTCCTACCCCTGGTCGCCTATTTTTTATACACGATGGGAGTTCTAGGTTGCGTTTACTAATAAACACCAGCGCTCAGGTCAGTGTCGTGCCATCTAGTAAGAAGGACAGGCCTCGATCATTGTCCTTCCAGCTCCAGGCTGCCAGTGGAACCCCAACGCACACTTTTGGCACACGCTCCTTGATGTTGGACTTGGGCCTGCGGCGTGTTTTTCGTTGGGTGTTCATTATAGCGGATGTGCTAGATGTCACTTTGGGCATGGGCTTCTCAAATAATTTTGGATTGGTCGTTGACGCAGGTCACCACAAGCTCCTAGATCCCATAACGAGTATATCCGCTATACGGACAACTTTTTGGACGACTGTCCTCAGCCCACTGCTTGCTGAACCAAGCGGTGACGATAGATATCGAGCGATATTGCGCGAATTCACGGGGTTGACACGTCCACCCAACGAGTTACCTGCCGCCATTACGGACGTGGTGCACCACATCAAAACGAAAGGTCTACCATGTTTTCAGTGACCACGAAGGCTGGCACCAGACAAACTGCGCATCGCTCGTGCCGACTTTCGATACATGCTGGACATGGGTATAATCCGCCCTTTTGACAGCCCATGGGCATCTCCTCTGCACATTGTGCCAAAGAAGAGAGAAAGTGATTGGCGTCCTTGCGGAGGTTATCATGGATTGAACAATGCTACTGCTCCAGATAGGTACCCTGTGCCACATGTCCACGATCCAACAACCAGCCTCGCTGGTAAAACCATCTTCAGCAAAATCGACCTCGTCCGCACCTATTGCCAGATACCGGTAGCATAAGAGGATATACCCAAGACGGCTATTACCACTCCATTCAGTTTGTCCGAATTTGTGCGCATGCCTTTCAGTCTTCGTAACGCTGCACAGACGTTCCAACGTCTGATTAATGAAGTCACCCGTGGACTAGACTTCATTTATGCACACATAGATGACATCCTCGTGGCTAGCTCTTCCCCGGAAGAGCATATAACCCATCTACGGACGCTGTTTCGACGTCTGGTATCATACGGCCTCACCGTCAACGTAGCTAAGTCCGAACTTGGTCAAGCCTCGTTGGGTTTTTTAGGCCACAGCATCTCGGCAGTTGGGATTCAACCGCTTGATTCCAAGGTCGGGACTATTCGATCGTGCCAACTTCCCGATACAATTCCCAAGCTTTGCTGCTTCAATGGACTAGTGAATTATTACCGTCGATTTACTCCCAACTGCGCCAAGCTTATGCAACCTTTGACTGATTCACTTCGGGGGTAATAAACGAACTTTGCACCTGACCCCCGAAGCCCCCAAGGCCTTCGCCAATGTTAAGCAGGCACTCGCCTCTTCAGTCATGTTGCATTTCCAACAAACGGACGCACCGATTAGTATCGCCGTGGATGCATCAGGCACAGCCATTGGTGCAGTGCCACACCAAGCAGTTCGCGAGACGATCGCATTCTTTTCTCAACATCTCAGCGATACCGAAATGCGATACTGCACCTTCGGTCATGAACTCTTGACCGTGTATAGGGCTGTGCGCCACTTTCGCCACGCACTCGAGAGCCGCGATTTCATTGTTTTCACGGGTCACAAACCTCCCGTGTACGCTTTGCGGAATTACTCCGATAAACATTCACCTCAAGAAGCTCGATAGCTAGACTATATAGCCCAGTTTTCTACGGACATCCGCCGCAGATACTCCATCACAAATGCACAACGGGTCTACAGCCACCGGCTTGATATCACATCACAACATAGCAGCACAACAACAGTCTGATTGCACGTTTACGGATGATCTGAAACGCATGGACTTACGCCTTGTCACAGTTCCATTGACGTCTTCGCCCGGTACCATTATATGTAACAATACGCTGGGATACCCCAGGCCAGTCGTGCCACATTAGTTGCGAAAAACAGTTTTCGAAGCGTTGCATAGCCTGTCACATCTAGGTATACGCGCATCACTAAGACTGGTCGCGGATCGATTCGTCTGGCCTAACATGAATAGGGACGTATGCCACTAGGCCCCTTGTTGTCGTGCATGTCAACGTTCCAAGGTCAACCGACACACGAGCACCCCCTTGGAAACTTTCCCCATTCCCGACGATCGCTTTGAACATGTCCATTTGGACCTCGCCGGGCCACTTCCACCTTCGAGGAGCTACACCCACTTGCTCACGTGTATCGACCAGTACACTCGCTGGCCAGAAGCCACACCGTTGTCAGACACGTCAACAGTGTCTGCGGCTCGCACTTTTGTGGAGCACTGGGTTGCACGTTATGGTTGTCCGTCGACCATTACAACTGACCGTGGTACGCAGTTCGGATCGGCTTTGTTTTCACAACTGACCAAGCTGTTAGGCGTGCATCGAGCACGCACCACAGCATATCACCCACAATCGAATGGACTCATAGAGCGTTTGCATCGTCAGCTCAAAGCTTCATTACGTGCTCACGAGCGGATGGATTGGACAGAAACTCTACTTCTAGTTCTACTCGGTATTCGCAATTGTGTTAAGGATGACAGTACGACCCCAGCGTCACTTGTCTATGGTCGTCCTTTAAGCCTTCTAGTTGATTTCTTTCAATCGTCAAGCGAAACTGCTGTCGACACTCAAGACTACGCCAACCGACTAGCCAAATACATGCGATCACTACAGTCGAGTGCTACACGTATTCAAAAATTTTCGTCTTACGTTCCCAAAGAACTCAGCAATTGTGAGTTCGTGTTTCTGCGAACAGACTGTGTTAAGAAACCGCCGCAACGACCGTATAAAGAACCTTTTCGTGTCATTAAACGGTCCGCAAAAACCCATGCGGTTGACAGTTTCGACAAACACATCACGGTCTCTGTTGACCGCCTTGAACCTGCTTTCACCGACTCACCCCCCGGTTTGACAACACAAACATCACCTGAGCCGTCTCCATCTACTTCAACCTCTGATTTAGCCCCAGCGTTGCCTTCCGCATCTATTCCTGAAAAACTCCCTACTCAACGTACAACTCGTTCGTTGAAAGAGGCGCGTCCATTTTCCCGCGCACTTTCTGGAGTAGTTTCCTTTTTCTTTATAGCATTTATTGTACAGTTGATAATTCATTATGTGTATTCCATGCTCCGGTCGACCAGCAACTAACAGTATTTCTTAGGTACAATTTCCTGACTCGCTTTACACGGAAGATACCTGCACATAATTGTAAATATCCTCAGACGCTGCAGGACACGCGGTACGGTGGGTATCTGCCTTTTTCTCTAACGTTCAGGTAGTTTACCTTGCCTTATTCCTAGGTATGACCGGATGCATAGCAACAGTTGCTGGGCCTGAAGAGAAAACCTTGAACTACGTAGCAATTTGTGCCGGCGCAGTGAAGAAATCACACCCCTTGTCACGTCCTCAAGAGGCGTTTTCAGGTTGGGTGGCTCGCGCGCGGCTGGCCAACAAGACAGCAGTTGTTGCTCAGGAATAAAATTCACAGGTAGAAGGCCTCCTATATCAGTCACCCTTCTAGGAGGGTGGCTGATGTAGTGAGATCACCTTCGACGAGTCCAAAGTTCCAAACTCCACGTGGAGTGAGAGCTGCCTTGCCGGCACCACCTCGCCGGTTCACGTTACCTTGTGAGCGTAAATTTACTACAACCCACTAGCATCAAAGTTATTGGGCCGGCTTAAGTACCGCAGTTTTGCTGGTAGCTGTATAATGAATGCACATCATCTCTACTGCTGCAGGTTACATTCAATAGGATAACAATGTTGAGCTATCACCGTTAGGAACGCCGCCTAACCAGTCTTACGCTTGCTTGAATTCTGAAGGTCGACTGGAGTTTTCCGTCACGTCCAGCTCCCTAACTCCCCTCAATTGTTACGTTGAAGTCTGTTGTGGACGATGAGTAAACCAATAAACAAAGTTTGTTTGCAGATTCACCGTTTTCACCCTGCGACTTCCGATTCACGGTAACATAAGGTTGGGGAAACCTTGGGCGTACAAATTCAGGAAATAGCACTACAAGTGGTCGCCATTCGGATCCACAGACGTCCGCTGACACTGAGCAAGAAAAACCGACTGGATCCGGGAGCCTTGAGACGCTGCCTGGAACCCGTGTATCAATCACTGAATAAATTTATCGCTGGTTTCAAGGACTCACTCTCAGATCAACAGAAATCTGCTGGATGTCGAAATAAACGAAGTGGCTGGATCCGGATGATTTGCGCTTCCGGATCTGCAGGATTTGGGTTCCCACGCTCAAGCCATTGTACTAATCACCAAAGTTATTGAAAGCTTTTTGTTTTAATGGACAAACTTCTCATAATGTCATAACATTTGACAAGTCACGTTTTCAAAACAAAACTCTGGTCGACATGTCGAGTGACTCCAACGTTAGTCATCGCCAAAAAACATCACAGATCTATTCACAAGATATTTCGCATTCGTTCTCGTCCATTTTCAAGGGAACATATCAGACATGTCCTTTGGACGATAACACTAGCACGTTTTTGAATGTTTCGAAAAACAGCGACGAGCACACACATCAGGATTACATTAACGCAATAGACGACGTAATGTTAAATAGTGTGCTGTTAGAGACATTTTTTAGATAAACAGTGCATATCTAAAGAAGCTAGAAGAAAACGCATTTCTTGAGAAATGTGTTGTGGAATCGTCAAATCGAAGGAGCAAACAGATTTCACCAACAGATATGACGGATGTTTGTGTGGGAAACTCTATCGGAGGTAATTTTACTGGCGAATTCAATCCAGTAGTGTGATGATTTCGTGTTAAGGAACTGATTCGATTTTTCAAAACAACGGCTTGTTGAGCACAGATGATATATACTTCAACGGACAAAAGCTGAACAAGATGCGTGCTAAACTCAAAGAAACCAGTAAGTTTTGAATCGATGTGAAATTTCTAGTTGAGTTTATGACGGGCCGTCGCTTAATAGCGTTAATTTTTGGGTATCGATATCTTGGAATGTCAAAATAGTTTTAAAATCCGGCTAACCTCCTCCCTGCTAGCACCAATTAGGGGTACAGTTTAGGGGTGAATTGGGGCTAATTTCGGGAAAGTTTAGGGGTGGATTCTTTTGAACAACAGTGTTTTGGTTGCCGAGAATGTGTCTATTCACCTGTGAGCCGGTATACTCTGTATTTATAGACTACATGAACCCATGCAACACACCTCATGTGGTCCACTCGGAGACCCCGGGAGGGCTTTTGGGGGCTGGTGGTGGGTGAAGATGGGGTATGACATAGAAAACCCCTAGGGGACCCATGGGGGCAAAGTGGGGTCTAGCCCCCCAAAGATTTTATTGCGCAAAACTTCACCTACGCTTCCGATTTTGTTCTTCTTGTAACAACTACGCAATATTCATCCACTTCATCCTTATCTCTTGCTCTACCTGTTGTACGTTGCTCCCCAGTCCACTCAACGACCTCCCAATACACGAATATCAACAACGACTGAAACTCTGAAATAGCGTGCACATTTATTGTTCGTCGTCTGAGCGTTACAACACGGTTGTTCGATTCAGCAAATTGCCGTTCTTGCATGCAGTTCTTTGGTAGTTTATATGGGGACGTTGCTCACTGATCTTCTTTGTCCATACAAATTGCGTATATTTAACAAGTATCTGCAAAGTAACGGAATGGATACTGTAAATGAGGACTTCAGTGAAGAGGCATAGAATAGTGTGAACGTTTGCGTGGATAAAGATAGATAGACAGACAGTTGAAGTTACTGAGCAACAAGCGATAACAAATATCCCAATGTAACTTATGGTTGACACACTGGATATAACGGTTTAAATGTGGATACAGTTCAAAAACAAAAACAAGTATTTATAAGTAATAATCCATCCCACTTGATTTGTTGAATTGCAACTTCGGTGCACACATTATAATGATATGCAAACGGAGATTTCAAAAACGTGACGGTAGTTGTTCAAGTGGCAAGCGTTAATAATTGCTGTTACATACTTCCAATTTATCAAATCTATAATACAAATGGGTACGTTTCCTATAGATCTAAAATCAGCTTTTCAAAAATATACATGTATCCATACAAAGCAACATGTATGTATACAAGCATGATAAATATATGTCAAGATGACATAACATATTAAGGGGAAAATTAAATAGCGTTACTTTTCATCCTGAGTTTCCGTCCACCTTCACGGTCTCGTGCGTTATGAAGCCACTTTCTAATATCTGATTCCACCTCTTTCTCCGTCGCTCCCGCGAAACGAGAATGACATATGGCGTCTAAAGATGATTAATGTGATTGAACACAGATTTCCTACCTATGACAACTTTCATAATTTTCAGTTTGCTGGCTTGATGCTTTCCATGTACCTCACTCCAATTAAGTTGCCTTGAGAAGTTCACACTAAACACCGAAGACAGTATTCGACGTAGGTGATCACGAAGGTCCGTACCCCCTAATCGAGACAATTGAGATACAATGGCGTTGTAGTAGTGCTCATCTCCCAGCTGTTGTTCAGATAAATGGAGCTCGTCGGCTGAAGATATTGTTTTGAAAGCAATGTGTTCAGCCTGTCTTGATATCGTAGCTGCTTGGTTTTCGGCCGACTGTAAAGCCTCAGTTAGTGCTTGAACGGCTGCTTCAATGCGCATAAAACCTTTCTCCAGAGCAACCATAGCATCTGGAAATGGAGTGGTGAATTGACGACACATCTAACCAGAGATTCGGTTGATAGCTGATAGCCGTGCACCTTCATTGCTACACGCCTGCGTACTGCAGCATTCAGTAACGGATATAGTTGGAGCGGTTGCCATTTGCTTTGGAGAACTGCAAGAAATTGATAGTGAACGTTTCAAAACGTGGCTTACGTGACCGACGTTGAAGCCATATGCTTCAGCACGGCTTCTGGTGGAGTTGGTAGTGCATATTCAGAAGCTACGAATGACTTGTCCTGTGCACTCTCTGTTGCGTGAACTTGATAGCACCTATCCTGTTTACCTTCGGATGAGGTCATTTGGACAGCAGCTCTAATGGTAGAGTGAGTGAAAACGGGGAACAGACCTTTTCCTGGTTGGCCACCGGGTGCCAAAGCATGTCATTCTATCGGTAGCGTCCGTCTGCGCACCATTAGATTCTTCTAACAACTGTTGCTCGAGCTTGAAAGCTACAGTATAAGAGTCTGCGATGCATCACTATATAACAAATGTCAGTCTAACCTGTCTGCAGCATTACGTTGACTTCGTGGACGGTTGTGACGGATGGTAAGGGTACGAAATTCAGTAGCATACGTCTGTACACGCTTCTGCTTCTAACTGTCAGCCATCTGACGGACTTTTCGGTAACCATCCAATCAGTGCAAACAATAGCGATATATTATTATTATTATTATTACCTCCAGGTGGTTCATTTTTGACTACTACTTGTGGTAGCTTGGTGGGGAAAGAGGCGGGTGCGTTGGCAATGCTCAATTCTACCACATCTGGGAACGGCTGTTCATGAATGCCTAAATCGCAGTTTAGAGTAAAAACACATTGGAATACAGAAATCACATATCAAACCGGATGATAAGGTGTTCGTTTCAGCCAAATATGGACAACCATTCCTGTGATCCCACCTTGACGCTTGTCCACATCCAAAACAATTATTGAGCTGCATGAACCTTCCTATCGATAGTTGACGCTGAACGACGGTCTTTTATTTTCTGTCGAACGTAACCAATGTTGTGTGATGACGTGATGACACTCAGGAACATATCACCGCAACTTACCGGCATTCGAAGTCAAATTGCCCTGGGCGCAAGCGTTTATGAAAAAGCGATGCATTAAAACAATACGACAATATCACACATATTAAAATGCACGCGCTGGCATCTACATTCACAGTAGAGATATAAAAAGACATGTGCAACATCCCAGACTATGGCTTACCTACCGTGAAAAACCAACATATATATAATGCCCCATTTGGCCTCAGAATTGCCCCAATTTGCCCCATTTAAAATGGGTCTGTGTGCTGCTTGGGAAGTAACTAACACAAAGGAAATGCTTTAAACTCTAGGAAGTTTCCGTTATACGTATAAATTAGTTTTCAGTCCTGTACACTTGTTATGATTGCTTTAGGGATTTTCTCCCAAATCCCTAAGTGATCTTGGGATTGATCAGGGATTTGTTCAGAGATTTGTTAGGGATTCGGGACAAAATCTCTAACGCAACCCTAACAAATGTAACGGTCTGAAAACTAGTTTATATGTATAACGGAAACTTTCAGGAGTTTAATGCAATTCCTTTGTGTTATTTACTTCATGTAGTCTATAAATACGGAGTATATCAGCTCACATGTGAATAGACACATTTTCAGCAACCAAAACACTGTTGGTCGAAAGAATCCATCACTAAACTTTCCCGAAATTATCCCTAATTCACCCCTAAACTGAATCCCTAATTGGTGCTTGCAGGGATGTAGCGTCTTGTACAAAATTTTGCATCCCGGCTGGGGTCGTGTTGGTCGTGCTACCTAGGTAGCATGAACATTTTCTGAATGTGTCTGACCGTCTTACGAGTATTCTAAAACATTCTGAGTGTCTTGATTAAACACCTGAAAAACTCTCAAAACATGGTCAGGTAAAAATTCTCCGTAGGTCTTTTTTTACGATCGCTTGTCGTTTTAATCGTTGAGGGCCCTCGTAAACAAGTGCACCTTCCCTACCAGCACCAATTAGGGATTCAGTTTATGGGTGGATTAGGGTTGGTTTCTGAAAAGTTTAGGGATGGATTCTTTTGACCAACAGTCCTTAGGTTGCTGAGGAGGTATCTATTTGCGTGTGAGCGGGTATACTCCTTATTTGTAAAATACATGAAGTACCTAACACAAAGGAATTGCAATACACTCCAGAAAGTTTTCGTTGTACGTATAAACCAGTTCTTAGTCCATTACACTCGTTAGGATTACGTTAGGGATTTTGTCGCAAATCCCCAACATATCTCTAAGCAAGCCCCGGATTAATCCCGAGATCACATAAGGAGTATACTCGCGCACAGGCAAATAGATACCTCCTCAGCAACTAAAGGACTGTTGGTCAAGAGAATCCATCCCTAAACTTTCCACAAACCAGCCCTAATCCACCCCTAAACTGAATCCCTAATTGGTGCTAGAAGGGTTATTTTCAAGCTACATCTCTGTAGATTCACAAGGATGTAGCTATAAAGAAAAGAACTGCTGCCTAAGGGAGGTCGGAAGACGAAGCATGAAATCTTCCTGTTATAACAGGACATATATGTCCTCATCGGCTTTCATCATTCGATACAGTGGAGAATTGTTTTACAAGACCCATCCTAAAGAAGTGTGTGAGAGTTAAATCACGGAGACTTAGTCGAAATAAAAGTAAAGATAAAGAATTTTAAGTCCATACTCCTAAGCGACACTTTCTAAATCCGCAGACAGCTTGGTATCCACGCACTAAGCACGCTCAACAGCTGATATGTCTTTTTTCAGGTCGATATACACGAATTTATTAGCATGCTTGAGTAGCGGCCTTATACATACCCAGAACGCTTCCTCGTCTATGCTTGGAAAGTGCGAACCCCTCTTGTGTCGCCATCTCATGGTGATACGCGAAGGAAAATTATTCGACAACCAGATTATAGAGAACTGTAATGTTTCTATGTTTATGACCGCCCTATCTCTCCACAATAGTTGAACCAGAAAACCGAATAATGGACAACGGCGTTTATTGCAAGTAGGCTGGAAAAATGAACCGTAAGTAAAGCACAACAGAAGTCACAGCATCACCAACCAGCTAGCAAGCGACCGGAAGTTCTTTTATTGCGACCTTAGAGAGTCGAAAAATTGAGAGGGTGCAGACAGATAACCAAACAGTATCAATAGTGCCAAAAATGGGAATAAATAGCAAAATGGTCGGAAAACCTGGCGAACCAGGAATGTTTCTACAGGATGCCCAGATCTCCCTTCAGACCGATTTTTATATCGACTGTGCTGAATACACTAAGCCTCACGAAGACATTGTTAGGATCTCCCCTAAGTGACATGTGAGCACACTCATTGTCATTTAGTTGAGGACTGCGATTGCCCAACCAGCGCTTAATCGCGTCAAGATCAATCTATATTTCACTGGGATCAGTGGCACTCCAAATTTTAGGTCGTTGACGTATAGGAGGGCGTTGCTGGAAGTATTGTCCGGAAGTTCGTTGATGCAGAAGTGGAAGACGGAGATGAAATGTCTGGTCCGGTTTTAACTCCAAATGTTCGTTTATCAAGAAACCAGGAAATCCAGCGAAGGACTACTTCGTGAATGCCATAAGCTTTCAGTTTGTATTTCAGAGGATCATGTAGGACACGGTTCACAGATCAATGAGGACAGCACCTGGGATAAAGCCAACGTCTTCGGCCTTCGTCAGACTATCCGTAAAAATAAGCACGTGTGTTACACATGACCGGTTAGGAAGGAGGCTTTACTTGGTAGAATAGAAGAGATGATTTGTTAAGAATTGTTCGAGAATGGCACGCTTTAATGGGCGCCACATTCTTCTACACGGAATTCCAGTAAGGCTGATTGGCCAATAGCTGGCCGGGGAGTGCCGGTCGCCCACTTTAAATATGGGTTTGGCCGTCGCCTCTCTGCATGCATCAGAGAGAATGTCAGCCTGGAGTGTCCGCTTAAACAACTTATAAGAAAGTTTTGCCGGACTAGCAGACTGGCCTGGAATATCACGGAATGTACCTAACTGAAGATTTATTCCTCAACTGATGTTCAGCTTGCACTATTTTTATGTGACTACCTTATTCTTCGAGTTTCGTACCAAGTTTAAAAGATTTTTTGACATCCACTCAACAGTGAGAATGCAACGGAAATTGGAATACCTCAGCTAATTTTGGAAATATGACAACAAAGCCAAAGAGAGCGTTTCACTGATCAATCAAATCAAACGTTTATTATTCCGAGCTGATTGGGTGACCTTCAGAACGCCAAGTGGGCTTGCCCACATTGCAGCCAATTATACAGGTTCTTAAAGTCTGACTAAAAGTAGAGTACCTCAGTTAATATTGAAAATGCGACAACATGATGATCCCGAGAAACCGGGGATCAAAATGAATTAAATCGAACGGTCATTAGACTTTAGTCTGGACTATCAACAGTTCTTTCGTAAGCAGACTAATATTGGATAGTAGCGGGAATTTAGGAGCTTTCTGTTGCTGCCGCCATATCAAACGTTTCTGGAGTAAATGATCAGTGGTTGCAAAATCACTCACAGTCATTCACTCTGACAATACGATTGCTGATAGGACGAAAACCAGATGTCCACAATCTTCTACACAATATGCCTGCACATCACGCGTTGTAAATGGTAGGCTATTTTGAGACTGCGCTCACGAAATAATGTTCATATGTGGTAAGCAAACATGATGAGTCAACGTAAATCATTTTTTAAATGTGTAATCCAAGTCTTCTGTATGTTTCTCCTTCGTAACTTTACAAACAGTTGGGCCGAAATTGCTTTGCCAGTAAAATCGTTGAGTATCTCACGCACGACACTCAAAACGGTTGAAAGTCTTAGTGTGTTACTGGAGACTCAGGAGTCTTAAGATCCACGATTGGACTGTAAACGGAGCACAAAACAGCAGAGCAACTGGGAGGTCTTATAGAATTTGGACGGTCGAACAAACAAGAGAGTGTAGGCGAGTAATCAAGGAATGTAGATAGCGCCAGCAGCCAAAATAAATAGTGAGGCAACTTGAATATGTAGAAAACCAAGAGTGTCTCTACAACGTGTGTATCGTGTGACGCATCAGGTGGGTATTGCATGATACACAACTGATGGGGTTGCCCTTCTTGAAAGCATTTTCTTTTAATTGAGGAAGTTCCTTCTACCCACAAGTAGTCGCCTGGGTGTTCAGGGAATGCTATTACTTGGCGTAGAAAAATAAATAGTTCCATGTGTCTTCAAGGCGGTGGTGACATTCTTCAGACAAAAACAATCTTGGTGACAAACAGGCATCTCTGTTAGGCTTAAGGTTCACGTATGTGAAACATCAATGAAGACAGATTCACTTCATGGCCGCAAAACTTGGTAGCTCAGGAGAGAAGATGTGAGCAATCTTCAGGTACTCGACCGCCGATGCCGGCGTATGGCCGCTCGTACTGGGTGGTATCACCGAGTAAGCAAGAAAGAAGTGAGGACGCTGTGACTTGATAGTGACTGCCAAGCGAGCTCATTTGTTAAATCTTTACATTTACACATATTTGAACGGCTGGGCCACGTACTAAAACTGCCGGCAAGTCGTCTGCCATGTACAGCAATCTATGCCAAAGCGGAAACCAAATATCATAAGGTGCGAGGCTAACAGAGGATGACACGTAAAAAAAGAGGTTAGGTGCAAGTCGGGCCCGCGTCCCAGGCCGGGACCGTCGCAACTCACAGAGTCGGTGGCTGGAGGCATTAAGTGGGATGGAGACCAATCAGGCTTACTGGTTTAAATGTCTTCGTTATTTGGTCGGGTTTTCTGATAGGTAAGTGCACTTAATTGTGGAAGAGGACTGTTTTGTTTATGGCATCTTACTTTTACTCACGGTTTGGTTGTCTGTTCATGGCGTGTTTACATCTTGATTTTGAATGATTCAATATAAATACAGCTATTTAAGCACGTCGATTCCTTCCGCTCCTATTCTGTGCTCTTTTTCCTGCCAAAGATCTTCTACTTTCATTGTGGATTTGTGGCAGTTTGGTATCAGTAATATCCATTGACGTATTGCTGTTTGCGATGTTGATAATTCACTGACCTGATTTTGCTTAAATGACAAAGTACAACCCGCTCCATATCTACGAAACGTTCGGCATATACTCTTTTTTTCTGAAGTTTTCTGTGTTATGCTTACAAGAATTATCGAAGGTTATTTTCTATGTCACGGTGGAATTCGACAAGATTTGCCTCAGGGTTCTCAGAGAAGCCCCTGCTCACATTACGGAAACCTTTCATACTATGCTTGCACAGGCACCACGAACTGGCGCTATCTAAAGCACAGAGAAATAAGCCGAACTGGCGTGGATATACAAAACTGACTGACAGTCCCTCACTAGCTATCACCCAATCATACTTACTAGCAGCCAACGTGAAATTATGGAACATTCGTTAAAGTGTTCTACCTGTAAACGATTTCTAGGAAATGACCTTTAGCTTTTACGTGACACTGTTTCCCTTTCGGGCGGCCAAACTTAAAAAATGTGTTCATCTTTAGGAATACCCTGACGAAGACCGAAGGCGTGTTCCAATCTCCGTTCCCATTTTCTTTGGTTTTGTCATAACCTCCGACCATGCTCCAAATGTTCTCTTCAAGCATAAACTGATAGCTCGTGGCATCCGGCGAGAGTTTTTTCCATGGACTACCTCAGTTTTTGACAACAAACCTTTGGAATCGACACTAGATCTGACCTTTAATCTCACTCCTTGATTTCTTCGTCTATTATTTGATGTTTAGTGCTAAGTCCTCTTTTGTTTCTCATTTACTCGAACGAACTTCCAGACAACACTTCCAGTAAACTTATTCTGTAGGCTGATGACCTAAACACGTGAAATGCTAGTGATCCCATTTCACTACGCATTGGTCCTGGCGCAACTAAACGCTGGTTAGACACTTGGAGTTTCCCAATAAACTGAAGTGATTGTGCACACCCTTTGGGGGACTCTAGCAACGCATTAATGATGTAGCGTGCCTTCAATAAGTGAGACACTGCCAACTTTGACCTAAAAAAAGATTTAGGTGCCGGGATACGGTGTAATTTATTTTTCAATCACTTGCAAGAGACTGCCGTATTCGGAGGTCTTGGTACTTTTGAGATGATCCCACTGGCCTTCTTCTGATTATAGAAGGAATTTTTCTACTCTCTACATTAGGTTTACAAGAAACCACAGCCAGAGTAGGCAAATCTATGTTGCGTCTACTGGCTTAAAAAAGTACTCTAGCAACGATAAACAAAAGATAAATTAGACGGCATCCTGAAACCTAAATCTTTTTGATACCGATTTTTTGACCAGTGAACAATATTCCATGAATATCGCCTTGACGGCTTGCGAGTCGGAATAACTTTTCAACAAGGGAAGCTGTGGGAAGAAACTGAGAGACTAGCGTTTCTGGAACAACGCATATAGGTAACAGAGAAATTCTTTTATACGAAATATTTGGCAATATCACCTCTTAGAGTTTGCTAATTTTTTCACTGTTTACATTGACTTCGAACAGACAGGAATACATTCATTTGCTCCAAATCGTTTATAAGACAATGCCTTACAACTATGTACTAAGAATTATTATGGAGACGACATACCGTACGTGGAATGAGTGGGCAACAATTGACAATACACAATTCTCTCACTATACACTGTCAAGTTGCATTCTGAGTTGTATTTTTAAGCGCACGCAGTTCTAGCTCAAAGAAACGCATTCAGGAAAGAGTGAATCGAGTCTGCTTCCCAGGCAGTTGATTGATGTTTTAAAGCATGGACATTTCTGATCTTGTCCCAACCGGGGGCAGATAAGCTGGGAAGCGAGTGATGAATGCTCAATGTGTCTGAGAGGCGGTTTGGTTATCACTCTGTCCACCAGACATCTCTTATCGGTGATATCCCATCCCAAATTAGTCGCTTCTCATTAGCGATGGAAATCTGAATGAATCTGGCCAGATCGAATGTGCTACATATCGGCGCCATGTCACGTCCACGTCTTTTACCGTTCCAGTATCGACAATGAGGTCAACAATTCCTATTCGCGGTGAAACTACTAATTTGGTGACATGTTCTATTTAGTGTTTTGAAATCACTTGTCACTAAAAGATGGAAGGAGCGTTGTATTCTTTGGAGGTTGAGCAACACTAGACTCTTGCTGGGAGTGTCTTGGCAACGCATCCCTCGCAGATTCCACAGGCATTGCAATTTTCGGAGAAGTAAACCCATAGGGCGCATGGTACGTTACTCGGGAACCTAAGTTCCGTAGACTCGTGGCCATAAATTTCGCTGGAATTCCATGGGGGCGATTCGTTTCTCTGTACTTCTGAACGGTTGCATTGGTGTGTGACCAAATAATCGATCAAGCCGGGAATAATTGAGCTGACCGGAGTAAAATGCTGGATGTGGATGCAAACTTTGAGTGTTTGGATTGCTGAACGGACATCAGCGGATCCTTTGGATTACAAGCTCAAAAGAGGGGCATTTTACAAGTGGCTCCTAGGAGCTGCAACAGCCTGTGATGTAGCTGACCGATTAGCAGCTGGCCTTTTTATTACTGTAGCGTCCGTTTGTCCCCTTGATTTTCTTGATGTCGAATCGTCCTGAAAATCAGGGATATTGCACCTTAACGGAATAAATATCGAAAATATGCTAAGACTGAAAAGATAGAAGCCCAATCAGGCTATCATTAAATCTGGATTCGTTTGGTCTTACTCTCTGCCGAAAGAAGGCCTTTCTGCTGTTCTTTCAAGAAACGACCGACTGGAGTGTTCGGCATTTAAGTGTGAAACGATTTAATCTCGGGAATTTCGTCGATAGCTGCCCTAGGCGAACTTGTAAAAAGACGAACTGAGGTTAGCGCATAGTCTGTGAGAGGAAGTAAATTTGGGTAAGTTGGAGGGGACTGACGCATCCAGTGGGGATCTGGCGTGGTAGCTTTCGAAAGAAAGTAGTGGGGAGCTGTCCCCATAAGTCCACTGTTCTCCTCCAGAGAGCTTTATCTTGTAGACTGTCATCAGTATTTCCTGAATACATTTTCGACATATCCGTAAACGTTTATTTTCGATGGCAAATAATTCATTCTGTTCATCAGCGCACGATGGGTGCCATCGATGCTTCCTTCATAGATGATATTTGTAAGGTGTCTGTGTCTATACGGTCCCTGCATTTACACTTCAAACCTAATTGCCTCTGCCTGCTTTTAATGCGATGTTATTTCCTGGCTGAGTGTAGAGGTCTGTTCTGCGTGTCTTTGAACAGATGGCTTATGTAAGCAGAAGTTTCGAAATAGTAAATTCGAAGTTATGGTTCTTTTTGAATTTATCGCATTTGGCATCGTGTAAAGAAAAAAAATTTGACATGACCTATTTTATGATAACTTGTGATTTCCAAACCGATCGTACACATTGGCAGTTTGTCGTCCATCAACATGACTGTACCTGATCGGAATGATTGTGGGAGTGAGATTTGGTTATTTTGGGGACACCAACAGAATTCTGGCTCAAACAACAAATAGGACGAGCAAAAAGTTAAACAAAAAACTAATGACGATAATTTTGTGTGGAAACTAATACTCAGTATACCCTTGGAAAAATGAAGTCAGCTAACACCAGCGGGCAAACATTCTAATCCGGTATCAAGATAAATACGATAGTAGTGTCGAATACTCGATGTAGAACGGATTAAGCATTGAAATGACAGAACGAAGAATATTGAAGTCTTATTCATCAAGGCTCAACGCTCTGTTTAATTTATTCACAATTTAAGTACATTTTGAAGATACGCTGTAGTGATCAGGTTGGAAAATCTTTTAAAAAATATGTAGTTATTCGGACTCGTCAACCTCTGGAGGATAAGCAGAGATTCGCTTGATGCTCATCCACTAAAAATTTTGAATACCTTCCCTGACAAACAGTCGAGTTATGATCCCAACAGACACAAAATTAAAGGAACACCATAGGATTTCTAAACAAGCTGTATAATTTCTGCAGTGTCCTGCAATATGAAACGTAGTTTACTGTAGTCTAGTCTCAGACTAAGAATGACAGCAAGAAGGCGAAATGTAAACGAACGAGGTGGGCTGCAGCTACGTCTGTGGTGTTCGCAACCGCAAAGTGCGCACAGTGCTGAAATACACCTGAAAAATGAAGCGACCTTGGGGGTTGGAGTAACAAGTGAGCCATTAATGAGGGGCGATCATC
Source organism: Paragonimus westermani (assembly GCA_008508345.1). Classification (NCBI taxonomy): domain Eukaryota; kingdom Metazoa; phylum Platyhelminthes; class Trematoda; order Plagiorchiida; family Troglotrematidae; genus Paragonimus; species Paragonimus westermani. The sequence goes on along the minus strand of QNGE01000936.1, from coordinate 29,074 downwards.
TGCTACGCGAAGTCATTTACAGAGCTGAACCGTGTCATCGAGTTCACTTTACTTCCTTATAACAGGCATACAGGAAAGCGCATATTCTGAACAAACGAGCAAATCAATACACGACTACAGCCAAGGTCCTTCGAGAAAACACAAGATTGTTGGCTATTAAAACGTTACTTAAACATAACTGAATTTGTGCAAGAGTAGCATGATATTAAAATTTGTAGATCACCTCATAGAACCGAACTTAGTGATACCATCTACATCGTCTTAATATTATATCTTGCGAAAACAGATGTTAAATAAGTGACGCATTCCAGTAGTGGTGTAATCCTGAGGAGGACGGTATAAAAGTTATTTATTAACGGACGCTTTAACAAGGATCGTCTAGATATCTTCAGTCAACTCCAGCCAAGTAAAACAAAACTTTTTATCCAGAATCCTAAATTTCATGTCTCGACGGACCAGCTGACGTTTGATTTTAAATAACTAGTGGTGAAGACGAGTGGAATTACACCATTCCCTTGGGTATATGTGGTTACGTCGATGCCTACAATGCACGCACACGGATGTGAAACACATTTTGAAGAAAGTATCGTTGATTCTCTGAAGCGAAGATACTTGCGTTAGGATTGCCCGTAAACAGTGCTATAGAATCACTACGGATACTGAGTGCTGCGAGGTCATTGGGCAGTTTTTTTGGGCTTGCCACGTTAAATGTCTTCTAAATGTTCAGAAAGAGTGTAGAAACCCTCTCACAAATATGGTATATAACTGGACTGAACAAACATGTGTCAACAGGAACCGTCAAATTGAACAACAAGATTGCAACAAAAATTAAGCCGTTTTAAGATGTCATTACAATAGGAAGTAAGGGTTAAGACTTGCAGATTGATATTGTCTGGTGACGACCAGATACGAAGTAGGTTCTTTCTTCCTGAACGGGCGCAATTTTTGCGATTGTGGTTCACTGCAAAGAGATGGTATCTAAAGACACAGTCATACAGACCCCCAATCACTTTTTGGACGGAAAAGAGGAATAAGGCGGAGATGACTGCGCACTTTAATTATCCCAGTTTCGCTTCCGTAAGCTATTGTGGTATGGGCGGCTGCTGAGGGCTGAGAACCGTCATAAACTTAAGGGTGCATTAAAGAAAGACCCCACGTTCATAATGATCACTTGTGTGCAACTGAAGAAGCTTGGTATAGATATTTCACTGTTGCAAATGGTTCATCCACAGCTGGTCGAGGCACTTTGTAATCCGAGGTTGCAAACTGTATTACAAAATGGTTAGCAGAGCACGAAATAGCGTCCAGCATTGCTTGTGCTGTTTGTGAAAGTATCCCTTTGTTTGTTGTCTGGTGATATGAACAAAACAATAGAGGGCTGAAATAGGTTTCAGGATAAGGTCTACGGTCAATCCGAGGCGAGACCAGCAATTGGTTTATACATCTCAAGAGAAAAACGTTTAACAGTTGTGTGACCACAATTCCAGTGTACAGAATAGTTAGAACCGAAATTGATTAAATTTTACAGTGAAATTTTGGAAACTTCTCGAGGTTGACAAGAAACCACTTCGAATAAAAAAAACAGAAGAACCGTAGACATCGATATGGATATTGTAAAGTATGTATCCAGACTTAGTTGAAGATGTGAAAAAACATTCTGATTTATCACACTGTAAGAAAAATCGATTGAAATCTCACAGTGTTTTGGAAGCTAACGGCTTAACTCCTTGGATAGTATGAAAAGTAGTATAATGAATGAGATTAAACAAATGCATATCGTCGACCCTAGACACGTACACAATGAACCCAGAAAATTGTCAAAATCTTTAGGGAGAAAGTACTAAATAATTACACCAGAATATCACCAATGGAGAAGCACGCAAATGTCGATTATGAGAATGTCTGTCTGAAAGTACTTAAGACGTGACACTAATAGTACAGTGATAGTATTAACGCAGATTACAGGATTGAATCGAGCTAGTGTTTGGCATAACGTGCAGCTTACGTACACTTACCTCACAATGGAGAGCACCTCGTGTATTTTCGCACACGTTTCCAGTCAGCCACTGCTGAAAAGAAGCAGTAGACTAGATTTTCCATCTAGTTACAGCTCATTTCAAGGCTTGAATCTGAATTCCGACCACGATGTTATGAGGTGGTCTTGTTGATCAGCGCTACACTGACGTCGCACAAGGCGTCAACGAATTATCAAATCCAAATGATTAGCCACATTCGTTTGTGACTAGTGCTCGTAGAACACAATCCTCTCTGTATGAGGTGCAGCTTCAAGAAGAGATTTTTTTAACTTGGAGTCGGGGAAACAATCAAAATCTATTCGTACTGTGGTTATTTGAAACCGGTATTTAGAATGATAATATGCTTGAGTTCATTATCATGATCATGATCATCGTGAGTCTGATCAGATAGTATTGTGGTTTCCGTCACCGCTTGCTTCCACATTGACGTGGAATATTCTAGAAGAAGAAAATGTTGCTGAAAAAGACTGCGAGCGAACTGGGAATAATATGGCGATGACTGCTGCACACTGCCATTGTAGACAGTGGTTTTAACCAGAGGTTTTGTTGGCCACGAGGACCCTAGCCAGGCGAGTGAAACCTATCCACTTTGTTCAGTACAACAGTCACCATCTTCAAATTTCATGACTACTTCGCTGTTTGATCACCACACGGTTTTACCCAACTGTTGGCGGTCTCAGTATATACTGACCAGCTCGACGAACGCTCATCTGGCAAGCGGGGTACGTGATCCAACCATCGCAAGCTGTGCAAATCGACTAGTTTACCAAAACGAGATAACTACATGACCAATGTTTTTGCATTATCTCCGAGGATTTACAATTTACAAAGTTCACTTCTAGCAAAAGCAATTAAAACATGTGACATTGCTTTTTTAACTGACGGTTGTGCAAAATAAAACAACAGTTATTGTCAAATCTTAAGGAGCAGATCCGGGTTTGTCGAATGATTAACGCGCGGTCGTTAGCCGCAGTAATGCTGCAACTCTCCAGCTTACTGAGCTGCGTTGAGGGTTTCTGCAGCACAGAAACAGAGGATTGCAGATGCTGAGTCACATTTAATTTTGGCATATCCCTTCCAGAAGTAAGTTTACAAACAACGAGTACGAGACAGTTAATGACAAAGAAAACAGACAAACAAGACAATCATATCTGGTATAATGCGAATTGATGTGACCAGTGAAGAAGTCAGACGGCTGGGGGTCTGAAAGAATCCCAAACATCTGTCAATAAGTTTTCGGAGAATCCTACTTCATATTGCCAAACGACCAAAAGGTCAGAAGACTCTGTCTACGCAGGACAAGATAGTCGACCATTGTGTTTCTGATGTATTACTCAGTACACTGCCATTACACGTGTCCGTACAGCGAATACTGAAATTACACAGTAACATACCGTACTGAACTAACCATGCTCGATGCACATACCTCCATCCGTTGACGCACACACTCATACGTGATAGCTTGATTTTGCTCGTAGGTGTCTGTATTCTCACATGGTACTCTACAAAGAGCGTTCTAAGCTACAAGCTGATTGGGAAAGAACAATAATACCAGAAGTTTCATACTGTTTCTGCGTAATCCACTAATTATTCGAGTGTACCATGATTGGTTAGAATAGAGATACGTATACTATACAGTCACGGTCTATCACCCATGAGTGGTTTGCGAATATTGAAATATGTTAACGAAACTACTTGACTACGCCAGTGCTGTGAGCCACAGCACAGCATAGTCTAGATTCTATACATGAATTGGACCACACAATTTTCATGAAAACTCAGTTATTTTCCCGGATATATCCCTATTACGGTAGTCAATGCATACAGTCGGACTCACATAGGCTGCGAGAATTGACTCTGATAGACTAATTACGAACTACCTTTGTAACTTGCACATGCAGTGAAGAAATACTGGCTTTTACACACAAGATCTGTTCTTGTGTTCGATGTATAAACCAATAGAGGCACAGTTATTGATAACATTGCTGACAGTAGAATGAGGCTAGTGAAGTCATTCCAGTTGAACCACATCTTACCTAGGATGGTTATTTTTTGAAGTATCGGTCGTAATGATGGACATATCTGATGCTTTCAATTTAAATGATGTTCACTTGAACTTATCTGGCAAAAAGAATGCAGTAGCAACTATATGGGTTCAGGGTAGCTCAATCCATTCAATTGATGAGTCCTTAGATGCATCAAATTCCTATCCGAACTGGAACAACATACACAAAATTTTTTATTTCAATGAATGTTTGTAAATGTTAGAAGTGTATCGTTCTCTAAAATATCAATAGTAAAGGAACGGAAACAGAAAAGTTGTTACCCACTACGGTTCATTCCACTAGTCATTTAGAATAAATTGAACAGAATACAAAGTGTGCGGACTGAATTATTTATTTCCAGTTTGTTCAGTCTTACCAGTCGGATAACAACAAAAGGTTGACTGAAAAACAGATGATTACCATCAGTATTTTTAAATTTGGTTTTTGGCCGAGATTTGTGCTTCGGCTGTAATCACCAGAGAGAATGTATTATAGCAAGCAAACCAACCGTTTGTACTCAGATTGTCCCTTACATTTGTGGCTAACTTTGAGCAACGTGCGGACACTGGGGGACAGCGTTCCTTCGAAGTAGGGGTTCCAACAATAGTCCTATAAAAAGAAACAACACGAGAAAGCATGAGTCAAATGACATTCAGTCATGCACGTGGGTTACGCAATCAAAAACCAAAGTGGCATCGATATGTTCGCCGAGCTTGGCATTTAGGTTGCAAACGTTTCATCACCAAGCGAGATGATATCATCAGTGCGTGAGTGTTCAAAATTATACGCCGAACACGCACGCACTGATGATGTCACCTCGCTTAGTGATGAAACGTTTGCAACCTAAATGCCAAGCTCGGCGAACATATCAATACCAAAACAATCAACCCGAGCTACAAACAACACCACCACTATTCCCAACCATCACAAAGTGGCATCAACAACACGACAGCGCACCCTGTGACACGATTCAACTTCAATCCACGTGTGTTTGTTAGTTTTGATTGCGTTTTACAGCATTAGTTCATAAGGGTTCCAGCCTGAAGGTTAAACAAATTCTAACGAACATCTGCATTGAAAGTCCTAATCTCTGGTGATATTCTGTCATCTGATGATGACGCGTTTGCCACCCCAATGTTTGAATCAAAGAACAACAGACTTGTCGAATTAAAAGTTCGAAGCAAACTGCCCAATCGAATTTACTTACTCACTTTTGGGGTAATTAACCTGTGCTTATGACAACCGGACGTGCCATACTGGACTTTAAGGAATTCTCATTGAGATCTCAATGAACGCTGGACATGCTAAGAATATTTCCGTACTGTGAGTAAATGTCTGCTGACCCTGAAGGCTGGGACTCGGGTGATATGCGTATTAAGTTAATTTGCATAAGTCACCCGTTGGTTCATATGACATGGAAAATGGTTTTCGGTCCGTTCCACTCACCACCTATCAGTACTCTCAATTAGTCCGTCACTGTAGCTGAAACTACTGTCTACAATGGTAATTGTATTACGGATGAACTGGGACATAAGCGACCGGTCCAAAAGACAGGGTTTGGTCTAGTGACAAGTGTCCGCTCTGAACAACGCGTGCTGACGTGAAAACATTCAGAATAGACCATATGGCAGAAAATGTACGATGGCATGGAAACTTAGCAAGAAAATATTCTAGTTTTGACCGATTAACTACTAGTTTTCAACAGATAAAATGTAACTCATAAACTGCTCGCTGACTCAATGGATCTATGTGGAGGAGCACACCATGCCAAGAATTATCTATGCAAATATTCATAACCAGTCCATACAGGTGTGTTGTCTGGGGAGTAAAGTTTTAGACTTTAGACTTTTAGACTTTATCTTCTTAAACAAAAGAGTCCGTCTATACGAAATTGCTGAAATACTTACTGAATGCAAAAAAATCAACTGATTGGTTTATTGCTAATTATGGGAGTCAGTGGCTGATAGCCCACGTTTCCTGTGTCGGTACGCATTCTTCTTCTTCTGGTATAACACATGCGTCCAGTTTTCTAGAATGGAATCTTGGAAAAACCAGTGTGGCACTGCTTTCTCTGGCTACCGTGTCAGGGTAGGAACGACAAACATGGGAAAAAATAAGATTTCATCGTTCATTCACCACTCTCATCAAGCAGATAAACGTCTAACAAGACCTTAAATTGCGTCCTAGAACAAGCGTTAACGACACATGGCGAAAGGCTATTCTAATGGAAGATAGTTGTGTAACAGAAAACGTTCTATCAGAAGACTGCTTGAGGTCTTCCTTTAAACAGTTGTTTTATTAACATCTTAGCCCATTTGAACCTGCGGGAATGAAGAGTTTCCCTGCCAGCTCTTCAGAGGGTTGAGAGCAGGAATTTTGAGCCTAGACTCTTACGAAACGTTCAGTAGACCTACTGCGATTTTGATCGCAGTCCTCTGTATCCGATCAATTGTGTTTGTCGTGCATTAGGCCAGTATAAACAACTGAGTTGACGTATTCGAGCAGTAGTCGGACATAAACTTCGTGAAAATTTTGAAAAGCTTTCCTGTCAATGGGAGGAAGACGTCTGTTTAGTCATACACAGTAAAGCAAATCCTTTTATGGTTGCCTTTTCCTAGTGAAGTGAGGAAGGCAAATAGGATGTTAGCCATATATCCATGTTATTTTGAGGTTAACCTTGATCACACGCATTTCCGTTTGCGCATAGTATGTTACGAAGACATCGCCAGAACCGCCATCAAGATACCTGTGGGCACACTTATCGTCATTGATGGGAAAACACCAGTTCACTGACGATTGCTTCACCGCATCGAGGTAAAGTTGCAGTGTTGGGATCATGAGAATTCCAGATTTTCAGGTCATCCACGTAGGGAAGAGAGTGACTGGAAATTCTCTCCAGAAAATTTTCACTATAAAGTAGAAATGGCATTGGACCAAAGACAGATGCTTGCGGCACACACGGCTGAGATAAACGCGAGAAAGAAGAATTCGAAGCCGACTTTAACAAGAAAGGTTCTATCATTAAGGACCGAGGCGATCCAGCAGTGAATATCACCTCTGATACCGTCTACCTTCATCTTTTGTAGAACTGGGTCGTCTGGCACCTGGTCGAACTCCTTAAAAAAAGTCGAATAAAGCGGCATCTAATATAAGACCTTGATCTCCAGCATATGTTAAACTGACCATAAGAAGCAGCACGGCCTATTTGGTAAGAATCCGTGATGACATAAAGAGATGAGAGTATTGTCTACAAGTTGCTTTACAGTAGCTCGTTTATTGAGACGCTCTAAGATTTTGCACAGAATACTGGTTAGGCTGATTGGTCGATAATAGATAGGAGAGTGTCGATCACCCGATTTATGAATAGGGATGATGGCGGTTTCCTTCTATCCCTCGAGAAGATGGCTTGGCTAGTACAGAAGACGCCTCGTTCATTGTTTGAAGATGATTTTGATCCAGGCCCGATGAGCTAAAAGGATTAGACCTAGATAGCAATTCCTGAACGTCGTGCACTGAGAATTTTGCACGTAGAAGGAGCTGCTTAAATACACGCGGAGGTAGACACAGGGAGGTGGTGTCACAATTGTAAGTAGCGGCCTACTGATCTTCAAATAATTCGCAACGACCTTGATTTCGGAAGTAACTTCACCGTTTTATTCTCGCACGGATAGGGCTGAAGGTGGGCTCTTTCGACGATGTCACAAGTAACTGAAGAAGTTCTAACTTGAGCGCGCTATTTTGAGCACATTTTTATCGCTATTGTAGACAATAAGGAAGGATTTCTGACTTGTACCGATTGCACATATTTTGAAATGCTTCAGCGTCTTCGGGCTTATTGGACTGTTTCTGCCTGGAAGATAGTCTCCCAAGGCTGTCAAGAAGTCGGTGAATCCTACTTGGAAGAGTGCAGCGAGGACAGCTCATTGTCAACTTGGGTGGAACATTCAAGTCGGCCTCATGTAACATGCATTTTGTACTTTGGTATTCTGAGATGACTTTAGTGGCGTCCAAGTAAACTGTGTGAGATGATTTCTCATAGTATCAAAGTCGACCCGGTTGAACTTGAGGACCAAGTGTTTCCTTACATTTTGCTGTATCCAGTAGTCAAAGACTAGGATCAAACGATCACTGTGACCTAGAAGAGTTTCAATACTAAACGGATCAATGTAATGACTTTCGTTGATGATTTTGCGATCCAGCAACGAGGAAACCTGTCCTTGGCGGCACCTTGTCGCAAACTTCACGTATTGTGTCAAGGCTTCTGTTGAGCAAATACTGACAGAGATGGGGCAAAGCTACCTTCTAGGGCCTTTCTTAGGGTGTTTTGCCCGATGCTTTTTTGGGGCGTTAAAATTACTCATGATAAGTAGGTGATAGGAGTACTGACTGGGAATAAATTCGTTCATATCAGACACAGGAGCCTCATCATCCAAGGGTGAGCTCGGTGGTGGGCGGTAGATAACTCCCAGTAAGAGAGAATCATAGCTACGGAGTTTTATTTGTAACCACACAAATAGAAGAGGAATTAATACCACTGTGAAAGAGACAACTTAAGACTAATGTAGACAGCAACCTTTCGCATGCTTCCCTTTGTGCAATTATCACGATAAACTGAACAGCCAGGGATACAGATTTCCTTATCACTGATATTTGGTGTCAGGCACGTTTCCGTGAGAGTCACACTGTGAGGCCGCCTATCGTGTACCATTTGATCAGCTCTGAAAGTTTATTCATCGGACTAAGACATTGGGTATGGATACAACGTAGGGCCATCTCATCATAGGGTGACCCCAGAAGGAAAATCAAAGAGTTAGAGAATGAAGCCGTGCTTCCCAAAGAAATGGAAAGAGGGGCTAGTGGCGATGAGTGGGCCTTGTGCTCACTCTTCTTTTGAAGCGTTTCCGAGTGGTCGCAATTCGGTGGCTGATTTTACACCACAGTGTAAGTGCGACATAGTTTATGAAGTGAGTAAGACTACACCTTTGCATGACAAATTTGAGTACCATTCTTGGTGTCTCTCTGCATAATCGCTTTTTGTGTTTATTGCATGGGTACCCTTTCTCTCTACTACAGTCTGTAAAAGCGGTATTTGGGGCACATTGGCTGTTCGTGTGTCATTCAGTGTCCGTGCTTTTGCAAGAAAACTGTCAAAACAATTTGCCTTTCGGTTGGCGCAGCCTTTCCGTTTTCTTTGTTCTAAGACCTACCTGAGGCTGAAGTGAGTTCAACTACGTAGTTACCTTGGACAGCGGCTTTCCCAGTAGCCCTCCTCTCAATTTCTGCATACGAGGGGTGCGTGCTTTGTGACGCTTGCTGCGTCGTTTAGAGATCTGCCTGTCAGACTGCACTATGGGAATATCAAGTGCTAGCACCCTCACCTCCTGTTCAGAAGTACACCTCATAGGCTGACGCACCGTGGGTGACCCAAAATACTTGTATGGAGTGGGGGCTTCGATGACTATAGCCTCATTATCGAGTGCTTCCAACAACCAATCCTTTGAATGTTCGTCCGATTCGTCATCACCAGGCTCTTCCGTGTGTTGTACATCAGAAGCCCATCAGAATTCTTAAGAACTGGAGTGGCCTTCGTTCTACATAGTGAAGCTCTCAGCGTACGCTATCCAACAGAGCTCTCTTGAGACAAGCTTTTGACGTAAGGAAAGTGACGTTTCAGCTCGCTTTTTCCTGAGATAATTTCATCTGGACTCGCTACCTGGGAGAGGATTACCATTGTGCCTTTTGTAGATTTGGTCTTTTTGAAGTTGGTAACTACGTGACATTAACAAGTTAATTAGTCAGAAATGGAAACAATAAAGTGAAATGAAATCCCACTACACATACGAATTCTTACTGTATGAACTGATACAATGTGATAATATGACGTTTTATTTACAAATCTGAAATAATTGGTCCATAAATTCAAAATGTGATAGATTATCCAAACCTTATAACATTGCTATCATTTCCTCCACGTCACATGAAATATTTGCGCACAGCTGTTTTATAATATAAGCTTAGGTAGTATACGTCCAGATGAAACGCACATTTCGTTATCTGTTTAAAAGACTGTGGCCGAATCGTTTAAAGTGTGCTTGAACGAAGCTATTTTGGATTTTTCTTAAAAAGACGAAAAAGACAAAGCCTGGCAATCAACTAAACAAGAACAGTTTATTCACAAGCGCAAAACGCTCACATCAACTCAGACAGAGGCAATTTTCAAGGCAAAACTGGATGAACAATATGAGGCGTCCGAAGAGATTCGGAAGTCCAAATTTCGGGTGAGATTCCTAATTGTTCGACAATATACTGTTATGATAAATCAGTTCGTGAACTCAGTAGTACTCTTTAAAATCCCACAAGGGCTGTCCGGTGATAGGTGATACCCAACAGCTCACAGATAAGTGACACAGTGTTCAAGATTATGGCAAATACTGGAAGACCAAACTGTCCGAGGAGACCTGATCTTAGGGTAGTTGATTGAATTTGTCCTCCTGCAGTTGATCAGGCAATCTGAGCCTTACTCAAAGACGGGTGTGGCTAAAAGTCTATAAGTGGCATAACTACCCTTGAATACTGATGGATAGGAGAACAAGCTAAAATTATACAGGCTTGTGTTAATTACCAGGCCTTGTTCCAAGCGCAAGCTGACGGTCGCCCAGATAGCGATTTTATGTGCAATTTCATTCTTACTGTCTTTACCAAGTGATGCGTGGTGTTAGGTGCTTTAGTAACCAGAAGAACAAAACCAAAAATACAGTTTACTTACCTGCCTTTCTTCTAGCGTCTGCTTCTTATCGAGATATCCGTTTGTTGGTTGGGTCTCAGAAATTTTGACATTTTAACTTCTGCGCGCCCATTAAGTGCTTTTGTGAGCAGTGGGGACTGACAAACTTCGCTAGTATACAGTTTTTTCAAAATTCCGATTGCTTTTTCTTTCAATCCAGATGAACTTCCAAAGAAATCCACGTTTTTCAGAAAAGACTAGCCGTTTAAGGGAAGGGAAACACCTGTTTGAGGTCGAACCAAGGGAAGCCGTTTTTACTTCATACGAAATTGGGAAACTATGTGAAGTAAGCAATAATTATATTTGTTTTAAACAACTCACTGAATTTAAAAGGACAGCAAAGTATTGAGCAGTAATTGTCTGCTACGTGTGATTAGTAAAACAGTAAACACAAAAATAGGTGCGAGAGTGAGTCCGAAAGTCGGTCAGTAGTTGTGCTGTGGGTTGTGTGTTAGCTAACACCTAAGTAATCTGTGGTCCAAAGTGTGGGTTCGCTTGATTGTTTACTGGGCAAAGTTACGTCACTGCACGAACTTCTGATCGCAGAGGTCAAGTTTGCACAATCAGTTTCTAGTTGCTGCGACGAGGTTCGCTTTCTGGATTCTTATCCCTCTGACCGACTTCTAGTCACATGAAATGACTAGAGTAGGTCATTTGCGCAGCAGTCACTTTTGGGACCGTTTTAACCATACCACCGTACAACTGTGTGGAATAATGTTCAAACAACCAGTCGTCTTATAGTGCGACCAAATTTTGAAGCTCGACACCAGCAAATAAGTGAGCATACACAAAGCTGTCTCTGGAACCCCGAGATTTTTCTCTGAGTAGTGACATAATGGTTGCTGTCGAACAGAGACTTACATTCAACTGATTCATGTGAAAGATTGCTTACATTAACTGTTACATCATTCTTTTGATGCCGGCAGCTGTCCTTTGAAAGGGAAGTTAATAGAACCGCACTTACTATCCATAAACGTTGACATAAACTCCAGATTGACCGTTTACCTTAGTTTTTGAATAAAACATACAAAGCAGACGTTCGGCATGAATACACTCTGTAAGAAGTCTAACTCAGTTTTCAAACGGTCAGTTATATAACTTTTTAAGGTCCTTCTAGCGAAACGTCTTATGAAAGTTTGCCTTTTGTTTTAATGGGGGAGAAATTTCGAAGTGACTGCACTGACCACCTCAATGTCTTTTTCTGTGCATCATCGACTTATTTTGCTCACCTTCCTTCCTTATCATACTGACATCCAGAAAATCTAACCGGTCGCTGTCTTGTGACTTTCCAATGAATTTATTGTTACTGTGGACCTAGTTCTGTCAGCTGCACATATTTCTTGTTGAATTCCTCATTGTTTACACGAAATATATACTGTGCAATATAGCCGCGCAATACAAGTTCTTTAAAGGCAAAATCGAGTAAGCAGTTTCAATTAAAATATATGCCTAGGGAGAACCTGGGGTTCTTCCTTAACCCTATCGTGTCTTTCCCTTGAGGGAAACGTGACAGTCCCGCGATGCTTATTTGGAAGATGCGCAACTTTGCTACCAATAATCAGGATTGTGAAAGTGTAGTCTTCATTGATTGGGTGATATGTCACAGTTGGGTAAAAACGCATGGTGATCAAGTAGCAACGTGGCCACGTGGTATGAAGATCCCGACTCTTCCATCGAGCGGAGTAGGTAGGTGTTACTTGCCTGGACTGGGTCATCGTGATCACTTAAATCGATGGTTAGAAGCAATTTTCGAGACGGTAAGTCGTCGCAGTTAATGGCATACCTGCATTCACACCATTTCTAGCTATTCCGCCCTGCCTTTTTATTACCGAGTTTTAGCCTTTCTTAGTTATGTGATTTCAGTGTTTGGATGCGCGGCAACCACTTCTAGACACTCTCAAGGCAGTTGTGATGAAAATGATGGTGATCATGGTGGAGCGTCTGCCGCATTGCACATCGCTTAATTTAACTGCTGGTGTTTGGAATAAACCGCAAAACGACGATGTGATCACGGACTATGGAAGCCTTGCACGTTTCGTTGAGCAAGGTTAGTAGGTGCCGTATACCTGATTGGGGAGTTCATGACCATTCGCATTGCTGGCTCATGTGTTCTTGTGTCGCAGCCAGTGCTCAGCTTATATCAACACACTTGTTGGCTTAGTTTCGAGAAACTCAAAGGATTTTGCGTATTTTCTTCCTTCTATTTCCTTGTGGAACGATGTCAGAACCAACGGCAGTCACACCGATTGTACCAACAGTTAGAGGTCAAAGCTGAAAGTTATCAATACTGTCATATTCAAATATGATTTGCGATTTCGATGTAATTAAAGCACTCTAGTATGTAGTCTTAAACCGAATTCAATGAACGGACTTATTTACTGAAAGTGTTGGGATATGTTTCAACAATACATATGTAAATTGTACTTCATTCCAAATTGCAGCTCGAGATCAGGGTGCGTAACACATCTCAACTCTCAAGATCGTTGCGTATTCTGCCACCGAAAACCGTCTATTTTTGCATGGCAAAAGGTAAGTGAACGTGATCTGTCATATTTGCTGACTCTCATTATAATCGACACCAATACATCAGTGCGAACAAAAGAAAGCCTTAGTTTAGAGGTAAAAGAAGGGAAGGAATCAGAATTAATTCTTTGCAAATTTCAACTGTCACAAGGATTTGTAAAAGTGACAAGTTGTAGCACTTAAATATAAGACTTCTTTGTGGAAAAAACTGGATGAAAATTCTCCGGAATTGGGAGAAATGTTCGATTAGTCATAGCCCTCTGTTCCAGTTCGAAATGTGACGATAACGTGATGTAGTCTTTATTCATCAGTAAGAATTCCAATTTGCCTCACGAAGCTTGATTGGTGGTCTTTACACCAAATAGCCCGAGCCCTAAGGGCGGCTGCCCAAGCATACGTCACCGAAGATGACTGTTGCTATAACCCTCATGGTTTTTGATTTCAACATCACCCACACTTGATTGCAGCTTTCGTATTCAGGTAGACTATCCGGTCAACGTCTTCGTAAGAAAATTCAATAGACTCGAACTTCGACCTTGTTAGAGGTCGCCAGTAGTGCATATCCTTGCCACGACAGAGACTAGAACTCTGGTCACGTTTCCATGATGCAACCGTGTTGACCAATGCGCCCACGATGCCACAGTAGACCTGACCGCTTGTGAGTCTTCAACTTGAACCTAACCACAACCCTGTCTGCTCATCAGTAATCTCAGTCTTTTAACCGTACACTCTAACGTCCTTGGGACTCTGAAGAAATAAGGCCGGGAGAATGTGAATAGAAGCATTTACGATACAGCTGATTCAAGCTAATTAACCGAAGGACGTACTTAAGTAAAATGAAAGATCTGTAAATATCAGAATCTGTGTTGATTAAAATGAGGCTATTCAGTTAAATCAGTTTTAACAAAATAAAACGCTTGTAACACGAGAAACAATGCGAATAACATTGATGCCTAAGTTAAAGTATAAGCGTTATCGTGAGTTGTATAGAATAACAGAGATAAGAGCTTTGATTTTGCCATTGAAAACACTGCCGATGCACTAAACTTAAGTGGACAGGAAACTGAGAGGAAAAAGCAGAATATAGGTCGCAATCAGATTTCTGTATCTAATGACAGCGTCAAATCAAATAACCGCGGCTCATTGATTTTTACGAATTCACTCAACGCCCTCCCAGTTGGTCGTGAGTTCGTCACTCGTCTGCCAGTCCGACACCTCTAGTTCATTCTAGGTGGAAATGAAACCAGTCTGACACTTTGACATCACTACAAACTACGGTAACCAAATTTCTCTTCCGCTCAGGAGGTTGAAATCATGACTCTCTCGAGGTTGTCCTCCAGTGATCCAACAACAATATGCCAACTTGACAAAATTGCTCGAGTAAGCTCTAGGATTACAATTCCTCTTGATCGATGTATAGCCTATTTGTTTTAAATTTCCCGTACAGCAGGTTGCCTAGAGTAGACTTCTCACGCTTGCAGCATATCCCTGTTTCCCATGCTGCGTTGTGATTAATCTAAAGCCATCTTGCTGACTGAGGTTATTGAAGACTGTGTTTCGGAAAAATCAATCCTTGCTGATGTAGAGGTCAGTGATCACAAAATGTGGAATAAGGAGATGAAGACTAATATGGGCTTGTCAACGATGCTCCACAAGAGAAACTTAAACACATTCAACGAGTGAATGATTCTGGTTGAGACGATGTTAGGATAACCTTTTATATAGGCCACTTATCATTTTGGCAAGTCAATGAATAGGCACGACAGAATGCTCAGCGAGATGCATGTGAGCACACTTTTTGAAAACCTCGGGGTAGACTTACGCTTTCCTAGACCAAACAAACAATATAGAAACGATGGCAACAACGTTTAAACAATATTTTCGTTTTTAAGAAAACCGAAAAAGTGCCTAACTGTCCATTTTTCGCTGTTTAAATTCGCTGAGTTCAACCATAACTTACGGTCAGTAACTACAGACAGTATGGTGATTAGCACTCATTGTTTCCAGGCCGAAAACAGTTGACCTAGATTAGTTCAAGGTCAACGAAATTCGGTTCCGTCTAAGAAACTGGGAGTGCAGTGTGACGAATAAAGCGTTATCAGAAAACGTGCTTTCTGTTTCGGTTCCCATTGCCATTTTTTTAGTACTGTTGTTTGTCAGAGAAACCTTGAACGAAACACGCGATCAAACACAGTGGATATATTTCGTTTTTCAAGGGGGATTATTTTTATCGGACTTAATTTCCCAATTTGATCTAGCCTGGCGGCCAGCAACCTGTGCTTGGGGTTCCTCGTTCGCACATCCGGAACAAGTTGTTATTCTTTAGTAGGGGACTTTTGAGTAAAATAAACTGAGCATCACTCAAAAACGTCGCAATTCCATTGGCCGCTTTCGGCAAGAAGCACTATACTCAAGTTTTGAAGTTGCCAGTGCACGACGATGGCACGCACATTTGCCACGTTCTCATAAATACCATTATGATACTTGGTACTATGGAGCAGTTCAAGTGCATTTGTTAACCCTGTGAGCTTTGTGCTGGCCAAGTGGTTCCGTGGACAATCAAACTGGAAACAGTAGTTTCAGTTCTATGTATTCCAAAATAATTCCGAGAGGAAGTTCGATTCTTCGTGTCGAGATACGTATTGACATGCTCCTGATGACGATGTTGTAAATATAAAGCATGGGTTAACGCCACTCGACGAAAAACGCGCCAAACAGCGGTTGTGAACTTTAAAACGAAATAACTTGTCTTTGTCCAACATTTTGACTTACAGTTATCGAATTCGTTGGTCAGTATCATGTGGTATTGAGTGAGTGAATTCAAGTTCTTACAACAATATGAGTCCTTCTATATAAGATCTTCATGAAACTTAAAAACTAGGCACAGTACGCGTGAACACTTTGATGAATAGTAGGTGGAAATTGTCCCCATTTACCATATCGCTGAGTAATAATCACTCATTTGCTCTCATTCACGTCAGTTGACTTCCCTCAAGGCACATGCAGCACAGTCGCTCCGGGCATGGCAGTACATCTAACCGTGCAGTTCAGACCGGACACATTAGGACGATTTGAAGATGAAATTGTGGTTGAGTATGAAGCCCAACTAAAACCGCTTATAATTCCATTGATCGCACAAAGATTGCAACCGGAAATCAATCGTGAGTTAAACTGTTGAGATACGTGTAAGGTCTAACCTGTGTGGTGTAACGTTTGTGAAATCATATTACAAGTCGCCGTTTTGGAAAGCCTCGGAATTTTAAGTTTGTATATGCATTCGAATATGCATAACATTTATAACGCTTTTATTGTCTATCGGTCCATGAAAGTCGCGAACTCATGCTTCTTTGAAGTGCAAGTTTTCCGTCACACAGGAAGGTTGGATTCACTAGCTATAAAAATCGTCTTATTGGATTATTAAGTCTAGGTTAGAGGAGAAGAAAGCGCTAATTCATTCTCAAAACGCATTCGAAAGTGTAGATAGGGACATTAGATCATTATAGAAACTTCCGGATCAGATTTTGTCAGGTTAGTCTGCTGGTGCAATCTTCTTCTAAATATGTCCACAAGAGAATGTAGTCACTCATTCTTAGGTGGTGAATGTTTGTCAGATCAAAGGATGTTCAGAAACCAACGGTCCTTGTGGTTTAATCTTCCCTAATATATCTTCCGTTCAAATATACGCGGTTAGGACATGTTTTTATTTGCTGACCCTCAACCAAGTTTAAATTATCAAACTTGTCAATTTCTGTATTATAAAAATAAATTGACAGAGCAAATATTTTACATCAGAAGTGACTGTAAGAGTCTGTTGTCTGATAAGCCAAGTGAACGGCTAAACAGCCTTCATAAAGTCAAAACCACACAGCTGACATGTCTTTCCTGTCGAACTTCAAGCCAGCGTTACAGATAATCTCATGAATTTGCTGCGTGAACAAAAATCCGGCCAACTTATTGTCGTCGTTACCTTATTAGACATACTGCTGATCGCTGTAACAAAAGATTTATCAAGTAACTTCATTCATTCATAGAACTTCAAAATTTATGGACAACTTTTAAACTAGTATATGCTGGTTCGCAACAGACAAGTTTACTGTTGGGTATGGAAATAGATGGCGTGTTTCGCATATACGGTAAAAAGATTCTGATGATATTGGCATTTACACGTAATAGATAAAAGTTTGGATAAATCAATTATAGACAAATACACATTTGAATTTCATACTTAGTTTCATATGAACTCAACCTGGGCAAATGCCTCGTTGGGAGTACTAAAAGAACACGTGTTCAAATGCGGAACAAGAATTCGGACCAAACAGGCCGATTCCGGTTTATCTTCATGAGCCAGGCAACATACGAGCAATACGAAATACGTGGACTACGTGAATTCGACGTATGTTGTTATTCTGGTAACCATTTTCCTTTCATTTGTCACAATACACGAATGACATGAAAATGTTGTTATCTCACTCTCTGTGTTCAGTGGTGTAGGTTTTCCAGTTTTGGTAACGTTCTTACATGAAATTTTTAGTGCTATCATTATTCTTATTGTAACAGTTTACAGTATTAATATCGGTAGCAGTCAAAAACGTCTTCAGGTCTGAACTGTAACACTTTTCTATTGATTTGGGTATTGTTAGTTCTAATCCACCAAGTAACCCAATAAAAATGAATACAATATGTGAAGAACAAAACCTAGGCGGACGAACGATAGTTTATAAAGTAGGATGGTATACTTGCTTGGGGATACACCCGCGCGAGTGAATATAAAACACTCCTATATCCGAGACGTTCTTCAACCAACGATATGGTTAAGCGAAACCTGCCCAATCGGGACAGAGCCTATCAACCTTGCCCAATGAGGCACTCACATATCACTTAGCAAGTGGTCTGATTAACGCCCGGTCACATTACGGTGTTACCTAGCCTCTGCAACTTCGATAAACTCCGCGCACTGTTGTAGAATTTCTGATGCCCTACGGAATTTTTGGCTAAACTAGCGAAAATGGTGCATTCTCATTACCACTGTTTTCAGTCGCGAAACATAAACATTCTTCAGCCGTGCTACTATGGACTACCACAATGTTCACACAACTAGCCTATTTGGTACTAACCAACTGACGGAAACAACCATGATCAAGTAGCGGGAGGATGTGTACATCCTCTACACGTTTAGGCTAGGTCTTTTATCCTTATAGCGGGCATATTATAAACCCCGCCTTCAGTCGACAAACGGATTCTCTTACGATACCGCAGCCGACGGAGTCTGGTAAATGCTATGCGTCCTTTTGGTATCGCTAAGGGTACCTCATCGCCAACATTGCATGTCGATGGAACGACAACACCCAAGTGGGCCAAACGGTCGGATGTTAAACGTGGCTTGTTTGCAATAAACATGGGATCAGAATCAACGTGATCTTATGACAAAAGTCGGCACTCCGGACAAAAAATGCACATTACATAGCCGAGTTATGACAATTAATCTGTCCAGTGCAATGTGCATCTTCTTCAAAGAGGAAATAAGTAAGACTAACATTCGCGTACTCAGTGTTAGTTGGCTTGCTACCTGAGGAGACTCCACCACGAGCTCCTCAGAACTTTCCAGTGCTCCTTCAAGATTGTCATCCATCGAGTAGCTGAACAGAAATAGAGAAGTCTTACACCCACTGTCGAACTCCCTCTGAAGTGGGGGACATTCTAGATGGCTGCCCATGAGATAACACGTAGTGTTCATGACAGGAGCAGAGCAGCTTCAGCGATCTGGTATGACTTACTTGAAAGCGCTTATGGTGGCGACAGTTAATGAGCGACTTTCAAACGGCCAGATAATAAGTATTCTTTAGATCAAAAATATCCCAGCCGGTGATCTATTGTCTATCGTTTGGTAAATTTCTGTTCGATAAATCTGCTACAAAACCGGGAGCCTGCCTCTTCTTTTATCTGGTTCTCTTACACTCATGAATTGACGTCCTCTATTGAATGATAGTGATTTTTTTGGTTTGATGGCTATATCTGAAGAACCTGCCCAGTCAATACGGTGTGTGTGTGTGTACGGAAACGTTGTTTGTATCAAGACTTTGGACGAGTTAGACATTTTATGTCGGCACAAAAAGTGTGTTCATTGGTCACTCATAACCAGATAATCACGGCTGCTTTAGCGGTAGTAGTCAACCACTGAATATATTTGCCCAGTGAATGTACGCGTATGTATGAATTCCTGAATAAGTATGACTGAATGTGAGTAGCTGTCAGTTTTGATGTTGCACCTTCCTCTTGTTCATCGTCATCGTCGTCAAAAAACGGAAGCATCTCCAAAAAGGAGAATTTGTCAGCTGTTCCCGTTAATATTCGAGTGCCACACAACTATGGAGAAAAGTGTGTGTCATAATCAAGATAAAAAGAAAGGAGGGTAGGGAGACCTAACTACAAAAAGCAACCACACCTATACTTAAGCATTCAACATCAGGGTGCGTACTACATGCATACAGACAACCGATCTATGAGTGCAAGTAAGGTTTGATTGGACCTTGACACAGTGTGGTGGCTTGAACATCCTGAAGACTAACTGGGTCAACCTGGACAGTGTGATGATTACACCTCCATAGTCGCTCATCTCAGGTAGGCGAATAATTAGGGAGTTGACGAGACATAAAATCTCGCAGTACTCCAAGTAGGAGGTCAGAAGAAAGCTGACATCTTTTTCCGGAAAAAGTACTGGTAAATGTGGTAACTTAATGACGAGAATTCATTGGAAAATGAAAATGCTGAACCGAAAGTCACAAGCAATGGTAAGAATAAGATGACTGCGTTCAATGAGCTTACCAGATTTGCCGAGAAGGAAAATTCGAACGAGGTCATTTCTAACTACTGAATAGTGTTAATCTGATTACTTGGTCAAAGAGATGGCGTGAACACAATGAAACAATCTGTTTATATCATGAAACACCAGCAAATTCACAGTCTACAGTTGCCGTTACTTTCGTTCTGATTGCCTCGGCAAATGTCGATGTGGTAAGAGCGTGTTGTTGTAGATCTTCCGCTACAGATCACATTCTCATCTTTACCGCCAACAACGTCATGGGCGTACTGGCGGAGGCCACATAACATGCGGTAGAGGCACGAAAACTGAAATTGGGCAGCGTATTTTTATTGTATCAACTTTTGTCAAAGTTGGCATTAGTGTGCAAGTTCTCTTGAATTTACATTTACGCGGCCACCGTCAGCTCTGTCTAAAGCACTGAGGATGTTACCAACGAACACCTAAACTGGGGGATGTCGAACGTGTGAAGTATATCACAGTCGATGCCCGTCTTCATTCAAACAGACCGATTGACATCCACGAGCTTTTCAAACATTGAGGCTAGTGAACGCACTTTCGACTGATAAAATCAAGTTAGTTAGCTCAGTAAAATTACACAACTTACTTATTCTATAGACTAAGTCTTGTTTTACTAGTACAGTTCCACTATTTATCATGCTGTGTTCTTGGCTGAAATTCTATCTCACTGAACCGAGAAATCCACCTGTCCAGCGACAGATTGACAAACTGAGGTGAACCCAGCAACTAGTAGATTAGGAACTAGAGGTGAGCGTGTTTCGATTTACAACTTATTCCAAGAGTGATATATTTATGTCACTGAGAATAGCGTGAATACTAACAGAGATTTCGCTACCGATGATAATGATGAGGGAATGAAGGTTGACTAACTAGAAGTTTAAATATTGTTGTACCTTTCTGGTATCTCATTGACAAGAATGATAAAAGTTCATTTCATCGCCGACTCACACCGCCTACAATCTCCACTGGCAAGCTTGGGAAGATGCTATTGTAGTTTACTAGACTGCGGACAAATGTTGATAACGGATCAACGATATCAACAGTGCACGGCTTACTTGATAAATGAGAAAACCATTTGAGTGAATGCAAGCCATGTAAGCAGTAAAACAGATGTCTTTCTCTCCAGTATCAACCCAGTTTTGTTCTGAACGTTGTCCTGATGATGTTTTTTGTTTGAAAGCAGATGTCAGAGCTTTATGGAAGTTTCTATGTCAACCTCCTCTCTTATTCGTTTAGAAAGAACCCTTATCAGAAAGTTGGGGAGTTGATAATCAGCATTGTGTTGGAAATGCCAGTTTTGACTTCGAATCACCACCGTTTGCATGTTCTTTAAGTATGCTGTTACCTTTGAACATAACTTAATAGAAACTTCATTTTTTTGAAAAATTTTCCAGAATTTCTGGTCCAACGCTCAGCTGTCCCGAAGCTTAATCACTGAAAGTTTCTTGGTCGTTCCGGCTTGTTTCTGGCTGGATTCAATTAAATCGATCGATTTTGAAATTTCATTTTCTCCACTGACTACTGGCAGTCATACAGTTCCTCTTGCGCTCGTATGTGACGATGGCAGTACTCGGTGGTCATCACTGGAAGGCAAGTTTTGCATAACCGACGTAACAACTGGCATATGTGCATCACAATGAAACGGTGTACATTCTATCTGGTGAAACACTTTCACTAACCTATAAATAAAGATAGAAACATCTCTGTTTTGTTAGGAATTAGTAAACACCGTTGATTCTGCACATTCTGGCTACCTATCAAATCTATTTACCGTGTTTTCAAATACAATAGTTAAACACACGGTGAAGATTTTTACGAACCAGTATCAACCCTTTGTCCATTGAGTTCAGCTAAAAAGTTTGGTTATGTTACCCTGAGACCAAGTCATACAGAATTTTTCTACGGTGTTTAGTCACAGACACTACTGTGACCAGGAAATGTGGTGCGGTTTGTCTATCACTTTAATCTGTCCAATCAATCACACGTGACCAATGCACTCGTATGGAAGCGCACTCAAAGCGTTCGTGGAAACATCTCATTAGCTCCATTTATTGTACAGAAAATTCAATCAAATGAAGGCGAAACTTGTACCAAGAAAACTGACCTGATGCTACTTCCATTAACGTTCCTAGCCACTGAATGTGTGAAGCACGGAAGCCAAAGCCTGACAGCTAAACAAGACATGTATCGACTCAACTGTTAGCAACCGCTTGCTTTCACAAAATCACCCCAACATTCGACCATCGAATATTTTGTGCCATCCGACTGTGTCACTGGCAGGTGATTGGCTGCCAACTGTAGGTTGTCACAGAGGCTGGTGATATTTCATTTATGATGGGCAACCCAAACTTACTGTGGAATGTCCAGTCCATCAACAAACGGTGCTGTAAGATATCCGCACCACATTTAGTACGAATGAAGTTGAACAGTTTGGGCGTCGTTTTTTAAATGTTATTGATAAACCGATTGGGAAGAACACAACGTTACGAGCAAGTTGTAATACTCTACGTTTCAACCATCTCGGGTGGCCTTCCTCAGGAGTGTTGTCATCGGAATCAAATTGACAGAGGAACAGATGCCACATGGGATTTTCCGTGGTTAAGTCAATTTGTGCTGCATCAGACCGGATTGGTCTAATTCTTTGCCCACTACGAGGGGGTGAGACAGATGTAGATAAGACGCGTCCGTGTCTGGTGCTGTTTATCCATCCACGCCACACTGCAGACAGGGGTTTGCTATCATTGCGATTAACACAAGCGTGCTGTGTGTAAATGGTGAGAGCTTCAGCACAGCACCGCTCCGCATACGAAGCTAGACCCTTGTGAATCACTCGAGCTTGATCGAAACCTACGTTGTGATTTTCTGCCAGTGCATGTAGTGCGATGGCCGAATCCTTCTCTAGCCTCTGAAATTGATAGGCGTGTTTAGGAGGAAACCTTGTGTGCCTCTTGTGTTCGGCAACACGCACTTTCAGTTGTCTGCTTGTCTCTCCAATGTAGCTGGCGTTGCAGTCACCGCATTTGATTTCGTAAACGCAGTCTGTCTGGTCGCCCATAGAAATTGGATCCTTAGGGTGTGTTACCAGTCGTTCTAAGGTATTGTCTAACCGAAATACAGTCCGGATAGCGTACTCAGACAGAATGGAGCGGATTTTTTCAGATGTTTGTTCCCGATACGGTATTTGCACAGTAGATGTGAAAGTTCTGGTCGTTTTGTTCTCCTTCTTAGTGGACATACGCTTAATTGTGTTCTCTATAAATGCGTTCGGATAGTGATTAGCGGCTAGCATTTCTTTGATATGAGAAATCTCTGTTGTTCTGGAGAGCTCAGTGGTGCAGATCTTGTTAGCTCTGTTGACGAGTGATTTGATGACTGCTCTCTTCATACCGATCGGATGGGACGAGTTGAAGTTGAGATAACGGCCAGAGTGGGTTGGTTTGCGGTACACTGAAACCTGAAATCTCTGTTGCTCGTCAACTTTGACAAGGCAGTCTAGAAAATTCAGTGAGCGCTCATCGGTTTCAGTTTCCAATGTGAAGACTATGCCGTTGCATTTTGAGTTAAGAAACTGTAGGAATTTGTCGTGAGCAGTCTGTTTCATGACTACGAATACGTCATCTACACACAGCCACCAAATTCGCGGAGGGCAGATAAACACACTCGTCGCTTATGTTTCCAGATATCCGAAGAAAAGGTTGGCTACTGCAGGTTCAACGGGGAAACCCATAGCTACACCTTCGGTTTGCCTGTACAATTTTTTGTTAAATGTGAACAAGGTTGAGTGCAGACAAAGATCAAGACCAGATAAAATTTCAGAAGGTGATAAATTAGTACGTGCACCAAGAGAATCATCACTTTCCAATAACTGTTTAACAACATCAACGCTAGTGTAAAGAGAGGTCACATCAAAACTGAGAAACGTTACATCGCAACCCAATGTCACGTGTCCGAGTTTGTCAACAAAATCAAAGGAGTCTTTAACGTTGCTTACCAACTTGTTCTGCAATGGTTTGATTATGCGGCTGATGAACTTGGCTAGCTTGTAAGTTGGACTGGTGGTCTTATGGGTATTTCTGTTTTATGCACTTATGGAGGGCCGTAGAAACGTGAAGGACGGTTGCTCTTGGGATTGAGCATGAACCGTGTAGACTGTCCAAGTTTTTCTTTGATGCCTCGGAGGAACTTGCTGGTGTGTGCCTTGACTTTATTCAGAAGTGTGTTGGCCTTCTGCTCATTGATCTCTTCATATGGCCCAGTAGTTAAGTGCTCTAACACTTTCTTTTGGTAATCTTCTTCATTAAGAATCAATGTGATGTTGCCTATATCGGCCTAAGTGATGTGAATCGACCGCTCCTTCTTGATGAGACCAAGAGCATTCTGTTTTGCGTTGGTTAGGTTCGAGACGGCTGGCTGTTGTTGTTGTAAAACGCTTGCAATTCTGAATCGTGCTTCCTCCGCAACATCTGTGGCTAGTTTGCCTAGAGCAGGTTCAATTTTGGGAATTATATCTGTTGGCTCAAGTTGTTTCCGTTGGATGTTAAAATTGAGTCCTTTTTTAAGTATGCTTATCTCGTTCATACTGAGTGGTCGCGATGAGAGATTCACAATTACGCTTTCTGAGGGTCGCTGTGTTACCGTCCCATCCAATAGGTATGAAGAGAGCAGTCATCAAATCACTCGTCAACAGAGCGAATAAGATCTGCACCATTGAGCTCTCCAGAACAGCATACATTTCTCATGTCAAAGAAATGCTAGCCGCTAGTCACTATCCGAACGCATTTATTGTGAACACAATTAAGCGCATGTGCACTAAAGAAGAAACCAAAACCACCAGAACTTCCAAGTCTACTGTGCAAATACCACATCGTGAACAAACATCTGAAAACATCCGCTCCATTCTCTCTGAGTACCCTATCCGGACTGTATTTCGGTTAGACAATACCTTAGAACGACTGGTAACGCAACCTAAAGATCTAATTTCTATGGACGACTAGACAGACTGCGTTTACGAAATCAACTGCGGCGACTGCAATGCCAGCTACATTGGAGAGACAAGTAGACAACTGAAAGTACGTGTTGCCGAACACAAGAGGTACACAAGGTTTCCTCGTAAACACACCTATCAATTTCAGAGGCTAGAGAAGGATTCGGCCATCACACTGCGCGCACTGTCAGAGAATCACAACGTAGGTTTCGATCAAGCTCTAGTGATTCACAAGGGTCTAGCTTCCTATGCGGAGCGGTGCTGTGCTGAAGCTCTCACCATTTACACACAGCACGCTTGTGTTAATCGCAATGATAGCAAACCCCTGTCTGCAGTGTGGCGTGGATGGATAAACAGCACCAGACACGGACGCGTCTTATCTACATCTGTCTCACCCCCTCGTAGTGGGCAAAGAATTAGACCAATCCGGTCTGATGCAGCACAAATTGACTTAACCACGGAAAATCCCACGTGGCATCTGTTCCTCTGTCAATGTGATTCCGATGACAACACTCCTGAGGAAGGCCACCCGAGGTGGTATTACAACTTGCTCGTAACGTTGTGTTATTCCTAATCTGTTCATCAAACGGTGCTGTCTTTACAGTGTGTCTATTAGCCAATAGATCTTGCGTATTACCCAGCGTGTGGATTACTTCAGATCCTGCCGCCCCAACGTTCACCCAAGTGAAGCTTGCCATACGAGTTTATTATAATCACGTTTGAATGAAACATGACTATGGATTTTGATTACTTGATTGAGCCCAGAAATTTTGACCAACCTCATTACCATTAACAGCAGCCAGTGTCAACGCTTTGTTTGGTTTTCAATGTTTTTGGATGTTTGATATCAGACGAACGTCCCATAACCGGCTCTGTGTTTTATGGGACACATCGATGTAACTCTTTGCACCTGTATAATGTAAATAAACGGAAAGTCGGCCGCAAAGAGTTTGTTGTGGTGTGGGTATCGAAAGCCTCTCCACTCCGTTACAAGATCCCTTTTTATATCCTCGTCGAACAATTGCTTCACGGTAGAGTACATTATTTTGATCCATAATGGGCGGGCTTCATTTCACGCTTCAGTTTTACTCACTGACTGGTATCACTGCATTTAGGATTGATTAGATATCACTGATGATATCTCTATCGAATTGGTCACTGATAAAGGAAATTACCAACGTGGAGTGCGCGTCCACGTGTAAGGCATTGTTGGTGTAAATAACAATTCATCGATAGTTAACATTTATGCTCAAGCATTGCACAACTAGAAGGAAGGAAAAATCCATCGACAAACTTGGTTATGAACCATTTTTACGGAGGAGTTCTTTTGTAATTCGCAATAATGTGGAACAGATTTTATTTTGCATTGTGTTACTGTAAATTACATAATATCCATGATTAGTCCTGGGAGTCAAACCCGTTCATTTGTGTTCTAGCTATTTCTTGTTCTAAGTGAGGCGCAATTCACAACCGTGCAAAGATATTTTAAGAAGGACTGTATGACCTCAATATCGATGAGGTTCCTTGTGGTTGCAACATGTGCTCAATCAACGGTAAATTTTGGTAAGAAAGTTTTCGATAAATATAAGTCATGTAACGCCTGTTCGCATTTACATAGTAACGAACATACCAGTTGAAAGACCGAAAACGTTTACTGGTGATGGATTATTTTCGGAAGGCTTGTCCTGCATAACGTCTACGATCGGTGACTTTTCAGGACAACTCAACAGTAGTTGTGTGAACATTTGAAACTCCGTTAGTTTATTTGCAGCTCGTTCCATGCAATTTTCTCACTGTGTACACACAAGCCCTGTTTGCTTGATTATCCGTTACACTCCTAAATCACCTTTAGGGAACGTAGAGAAACCGGCAGTCCTGTAAAAGAGGACAAAAAGTACAAGCATGAACCAAAGGCCACGTAAGCCATGCACACGACTTGCACAAATGATAGCTCAAAGGGTGCTAAGGATACGACAGCATTTTATGTTACACAATTCAAATTCAATCCGTGCACGCGTGCTAGTTTCGACTGCGCCTCACAACTGCAGTCATTCTTTGTTATCACGATTTACACTACTCATTAGTAGCTAAATATATATAAGTAAAATGGCCCACAGAGATCGTCCAACGCCACTAAAGGGAAGAGGTGCGTGTGCCTGTCGAAGCCTCTATTTACTTTCCGAAACAATGGGCATCGGGGTGTCACACGTTACAAACGTATGGCATAGTTGCCAGTAAGAGTTGGAAAGTGTGTGAAATGCAGTTCCCTCACTGCCCCGCTCAATTAACTGCACTTAAAATATAACTCAGCTGTTCCAAAGGAATATTCGAGCATCCTTAGTTAATACATCAACCCTAATCATGTGAACAATGACTCTGTGCTGTGGGGTGCGCAGAAATTTAGGTGAAAGTCTTTCGCAAAAAGAAGTAGCTGTGAACTCGTACTGTATTGTTTGTCACGCAAAGCTTACAAAGGCTGCCATCCATTTTTGCATATATGCATGCCGAACAGAAACTCAACTTTCTGCAAGATAATACATGACATTACTACTTTAAATGGCAAGACAGCAAAAACAGTAAGTGTTCACTGGTTAATCTTCGGGGACAGCATAAGACCGGTTAGGTGGTAGTAGCCACTCATCAGATATGCGTATCCAGTGACCTTCAACCATACTTTTCAACGTAGAAACGAGAAGTGTTGAAATGTGTGGTTTCATTGTGTGTTCTTAGCATTCTCACTGATCTGCAGACCCTGAAAAATTTGAGATGAACAGTACAACTATCTCTCAAATGAGCTTCCAGCTGCATTTTTCAACGTCCGCCGTTCCTGTAGTGGAAGATGCAATCGAAGTCCACCGTGTACGGATACCTGAAGATTGGCAACAGCCATGAAGTTGATCGTGCGGCTCAGTAAACGTATCCTACTTCTATCCTCTCGTCATAGGAGAGAAAGTGATAGTCAAAGAGTCACTTATCTCATGAAAAAGTTTGCCACTGACTGTGATATACTCAGATGTCTCAGGGCGTTCCTAATGGATAGCTTGTGTATGACACCTACCTCTATTTTACAGCTTGGTGTGTTCGTATTGTTGGCTTTGTAAACCTTGTTATATTCATCTTTTTCGTCAATTAAGGTTTTCTTCTGGTGCTAAGTTAACAGTCAGTCTGGTTTTACAGTGGTGCACGATAGCAACAATAGTAATTGTCATCAAATTTTATACAACACAATAACAGTGTTTTGAGTTTAAACATTTGGGTTTGATGAATTAAGTCAAGTCTCCGTACCGCTCCTACATTTCAGTACCTGAGCTTGCTTTTTGGTTTAATAGCAGTGTGATAGTTGTGGTCCGCTATCAGCTGTGAGTGTTGTGCGGTTACCGGTGAATAACTTGTACGGAGATAAGACAAAATATATTTCTGGCAAGAAGGATAGAGTGACTGCCTGCTACTGAGCGATTTTCATAAGTAGTCGTTTTGATGTCGACAGGTAATCATTGGGAGTTCGAGCACAGATAGTATTTATCCAGTTAACCAATAAGGTGAGAAGAAAAGCATTGTCAGGTGTTAACATTTCGCTTGTCCTCATCAATTGCACAAGAAAAGCAGTATATAAAACACCAAACTTCCACCGGTAAAGTTGCTCATACGAAAACAATTGGTAAAACTACACTGAAAAAGTTTTAGGAAACTAGCGCTGGTCACTTCAAATCTTTCTGAGCAGTGGCAGTCAGACGGACGTATTCTTAGTAAGGCTCCATGCATTTTAGTAACATATAAGTTACTTTGTTTAACTTACTGAACCAATCGTGTGTGACAGCCTTCATTCATGAATTGAGACGCCGAATTTATGAATGTACAACAGTA
>QNGE01000935.1:52613-207457 GCA_008508345.1 Paragonimus westermani | reverse complement strand
GAGATTTCCGCCACGCAAACTCACTTCGCAGCTGGTCTCCGCATGACGGTCGCTCTGTAGTTCTCAATCTGGATACGCATGGTGCCCTTCAGCCGGTTAGCCAAAATTTGAAGTGTACATGGTGTGTATTATGGAGACTCAATAAGCCCATTTCACCTAGATCACCCCAACCCTTCTTTGCTCTAAGACTTTACGCATACGGTGCTCCTTCTCTGTAATAACCACCTCCAAGGGACACGGAAACCGGTCTCTGTAGGGGGTGATTGCTACGGGGGACCACTACTTTTACCCTTATTCCAACTTTGTGCCGTAAAGAAGGCTGTGCGCCTTAGATTACTTCACTTTTGTTGATTTTAGCATTTTAGATAGCATTCACATAACAGTCGTTTTTATTTGGTGTGCGATCAAACCATACTGAAGATCAATATATTTCGACGGCAGGCCGATAGTTCTTTTGAATGCAAATGTTCCTAACTTGTTCCCCTGTCAATTCGCTCTCGCAATTGGAGTGTTCTTGTTCACGGAACCTTCCAATCCTCTGCTCGTTTCATCCCCTTAGTCTTCTTGTCGTAACATGTCCGGTTATGTATTGCACATCAGTTAGTTAAGTTGTGATGTTTTCCGTGAGATATCACTGCATGACGCTAATCGGGCAACATCCACTTCTGGTTCACTCGCTCTTCAACGGCCGACCCCTAAGCTCGATATCTACTCTTCCGCGTAACGACATGGTGTGTTATGCACTCCGATGGGAACACCTTTTGATACTGTTGACTTTCTACACCGTGACCTAAGCCGACTTCATCTGAATTGCTTCATACTGTGCATGTTCCCGCTTTAGAAGCTTCTGAACGTCTTCAACTACTGCAGACATGGTAATATTAATGATCTGGAATACACTGTTGCCAGTCCTCGTGTCCTGACCAACCGTGTGGAATCAGGACATGATACTTGAGAACGTGTACTTGTTCAGGACGCTCGGTACGGGAACGAATTGAAAGGGGCTGGTTGAAAAGTCCTTGAGGATCGAAAGTTCCAATCGCTTGTGGGTGGAATTCAACTTACATCATGGTGTATAACGTTTGCACCAGAGATGCAACCAGTCCGACAATCAACCGATCAGAAAACAGGAAGTTAATGGTCCATTATAGCCAGATTGTCATTGGTGCGCTACTAATCGCTATTTCACTAGCATCGCATTGATGGAATAGAGCGTCGTTTAATCAGACGAAGTACTCATGCAAATACATAAAACGCCGGTGACCATTTGCGAATATCCAGCTGTCGCTCACTGTAAGGAATCAGTACAATGGTTGACATTGAAGTAGCAGACCGGAAAGACCAAATCAGTTATTTCTAACGAAACTTCCGACTGAATCAGAAGACAACAGTGAAGATCGCTTGTGTGACACTTTATCAGATCAATGTAATTACATAACTTCAAAGAACTGACAGCAGTTTTTAAAAATTGAAATGGTTTGGATAAGACACTGTTGGCTCATGTCGTGTTTCACGAAGTTCTAAACATGCACAACCTAAATGTAGAGTCACCAGTTTTGGTAGTGAGTGGTTCAGCAATGCACCCACCCGTACTCGCTTTTCACTGTGAGTCAAAAAATAAACCGAGTGCTCTAGTAACTTATGGTAAGAACAACAATACACCGAGAGTGTACAGTTGTCTATGGCTGTTCAACGAAACTAAATATTGTAGGCGTACACACACGGATATGTTATCGAGAGGCGAAATGCATTTAAGCCACTTGAACATATTATATCTTCTGTCTGATGTCCCAGTTTTGTAAACTAGCGTTCACCTTCGGGGGAGCACTATAACAGAATCTTCCATTCACAGGGGGCGATCAGGGAAGGTGTAGTGTGCTTCGTTGCCATTGTCACTGGTTTTTCAGGAAAAGTATCACAGTTTGCACACCACCGTCTGATTATTTAGTCTGAATGGTCATGCATTTCATTCGTTGCAGGCTAGTCAATAACTTCGCGGATTTATTGTTTAATGACCTGGAGGTTAATGGCAGAATGACCAAAATCATCATGACCGGTCATTCAAAAAAGGTCTGGTGGAAGACAACACGGATATCCTAAACCACCCCAAGTATTGTTACTCTCCGCACTTCCGTATGTACATACCTATCATTTGTGACGTTTAGAATCAGTGCCACTATGTACACACCCATCAAAACCAGTAATTCGTGTGCCCGTTGAACCATTTTGCAATGACACTGGAAACTCTTATTGACAAACAAGTCTCGTCGTGGGTTCAATTTAGTGCAGTTTAAACTGTCGTTCCTCTTTGGATAAGTAAATTTCCATAGCTCGAAAGCCTGTATTTCAAGATTTTCGTCGTTATTAGGTTAATATTCTCCCTAGTGTAATCAGGACGAGCGATCGTGCTTTGCTCCTCACACTACTACAACTATATCGTTTATTTTGAAGAGCAATGTACACAGCTTATTGCAAAGAAAGAACAAGCGGCGACACCAGTATGAAAAAAAGAAATGGAATGGGGAGTATGCAAAAACAAGCTCACAGTCAAATGTTATGTGCGGCGTAGTCGGCAACATTGTACAGTTAACAGGTCCTCGCATAAGCATGACAAGCGTTAATAGTTCAAACATCAAACAAACAAAAGGTTAGGGGTGTGTACCAAACAGTGTGCAGAAAATTGGAGGCACAGGATAGGAGAACTAAAAAAAACTCGGTAAAGGTGAAATATTGTACAGAGTAAATCCCACAAATTCACAGGCTCTTCAGGGCACAAAGGTGTTATTACAGTCAAGGCTCACGCATCCGGATAGAATGTCCTTCATAGAGAGACGACTGTCAGGGAGGTGGCAACACTCAACGTCAGGTTCACCGCATATAGGTGTCGTAGGTTTTCAGGGAACCAAGAACTGTTGGTAAACATAGATCAGTGACTGCATAGGAAGGCAATCCGAGTCGAAGAATAGCGCTACATGAAGAAGGGAACATGATTCCGCGAAAGGAAATAATCACAGGTGAATGAGAGAGAGAGAGTTCACCTCACAACTCATGGTATGGAGGGTGGACAAAATGGCGGCTTTATGGGAGTCAGTACCGTATTTCGCAATCTTGTCCTTCCAGGCAAGTTGGCAACGATAGTCATCCACTATACTGACATCAAGCACCACAGCAGCGCCGCCACGAACCGCGATCACATCGGTTTTGATGAACGAGCTCGCCGTTGGTACTCGCAGCTCCTCGAAGACTGCTAAGCCCAAGTAACGCATTCGTCTCGCCAGGTCTTTAGCCACGCGGTTATGTCAAGCACAACGCGCATCGTGAGTGATCCAGCATGATTGAAGAATATGAGCGAGGCTTTCTGGTTGACAACAGTTGCCACGGCAGAGAACTGACTGGCCGCTCCGGTCACCTCTACTACTACTACTACTACTACTACTACTACTACTACTACTACTACTACTACTACTACTACTACTACTACTACTCGTTGTGGAGCATGAGCATGAGTTTGTACATCGAACTAGCTACTGGGAGAGGATAGAACAAGAAACATTGGGGTACAGTTCGGCACCAACTGGTCCCATATATATATATACAGCAAGGGAAGACCATAGTTAATTGAACGTCTTGTTGACTGTTTTTGGTTGGAGAAGTGAAACCCGATAATAGGTGTGACTGATGGTATGACAGCTTAGGCTAGCCCAGAAATTAATAGCAGCTTGGAATAGTGTCTGACTGATACTGAGGCGGCGATTTCATTGAATGGACCAAAGCCAGGGAAAACTGTTCAGCAGTGTGTAGTGGTCGTCCGAACAGTCTGGAGATATACTCTCAAATTTGATGGCCGGGAAGAATATGATGCTCTAATCGGTGGTCACGTAGTCAAACAGCCCTTCATCGTTTCCCCGAGCCAGGCCAGACCATACTGAGAGCGGATTTTCTGGAGCGTGTTGAGGCCAAGATTAATTTGAAATATCTAACTGTCAACAAAGTATGGAATGGTTCCACTAGCTGGGGAACGCAAC
The DNA here is from genome assembly GCA_008508345.1 of Paragonimus westermani. Classification (NCBI taxonomy): domain Eukaryota; kingdom Metazoa; phylum Platyhelminthes; class Trematoda; order Plagiorchiida; family Troglotrematidae; genus Paragonimus; species Paragonimus westermani. Next base: position 203,432 of record QNGE01000935.1, on the reverse strand, counting down.
CCACAGTTTGGACAATTTGAGGCGGACACGCCTAAAGGGATGCCAACCCTTGGCAACCGGTTGCTGGGTGAAGAAATTTCGAATTCCGTGAATTTTCCGCTGTGAACCAGGACCAGTATGGCTATTGAAACTGGTTTGAAAACGAAATCCCCATCGATCCAATTCGATCGTGACCATTCGGTCCCCGAAGAACTCCAGTACACATGCAGCCAGAATTTTGATAACAAGTTAAGGATATGGTGAAAGAAAGAATCATGAAGGATGCCGGTAGTCCGTTCTATTCTGCCGTCTTGTTCGTGAGGAAGCCTGATGGTAAATTTCGATTTTATGTCGACTTCAGACGGCTCATTGAGATTACAGTCAATGTAGCTTTCCCAGCGGTGACAGAAATTTTTTGCTTAGCTGCGGAACGGCAGGATAATCACAGTGTTGGATTTGCGGTCCGGATATTGGCAGATTCCAGTCAAATAATCGGACCGAGATAAAACAGCTCTCTCGGTGGGAGAAAAACAGTATCGGTTCAAATGTATGCCGCTTGGCCTATCGGGCGCCTCTTTCACGTTCAGACGACTGATATTGGAGGTACTGAACAACACTGTCATCCAATGAGACCGTATCGTCACCTACAGTGGTAGTGAGGTCGAATTAACGGTGCATATTTCAGCTGTGTTGCAGAAGTTTGAACAAACCGGCCTACGGATCAGTAGTCCGAAGTCTCAACTGGCGAAACAAACGGTAGTACTACTCGGTCATAATATCGGTCGGAAGGAGGTCCAACCATTGTCCATCGAGGCTAATCCGGTGTCGACATCGTAGAGGATCCAGTGACAGTTTCTTCGCTGCATTATGTTCTACAACCGATCCACTAAAAACCCCAATGATATTGCGAACCCACTATGTGAGGTATTGAAAAAAGAAGTGCCAGTTTCACTGATTGTGTTGTGGAATATATCAGTCAAGTGCTAACTCCTGCTGGACAAAACTACTGAACTGCAGAAAAAGTGTTTGGTGTTTGTATGGTCTTTTTAAAAATGCAGGGTATACTTAGTTGGACGACGTTTCCACCGACTACAAACCGTTGAGGTGAATTAAGCCAGTGAAGAACCCCAAAGGAAAGCTGGCTCGTTGGGCCCAAAAAACAACTGTTCCCCGTTTGCTTTCCCAAACCCAACATATGGACGAGGTCCATAAGGACGTGATCGTAGTTGACAATAGTGAACTGGAGAACGATCCCGGAAAGTTACGAGCAGCACAGAGGATGAATACAGCGATCCACACGGTGACTGACCAAATTCTATCGTGAAGACAACCACCATAAAGCGAAGAAAATTCAGAAATGAAAGCTTTCAGAATGAACTGATCAGATTTGCGATTGAATAGTGCCAGACTTTTAATAGGTCAGCTGTCGGAAGCAATTAACGTACCAGCAACACCGGGGAGGGGTTAAAAGTGGCAGTTGCACAGAACTGTCACCAGCTAGTTCATACGGGTTGCCATCGAACTTATGGAATGCTGAGGCGAAGTGCATATTGACCAGGAATGAAGCATGATGTTAACAATCATGTTTTTGTTTGCCAGTAATGTCAGCTGCTGAAGGGCACTAACCACTTCAGTCAGTATCCCACACAACAAACCCCGGTCAGTGAGACCGGGGAATTGCGGTTAGTGGATCAGATAGGCTCCTTTACATTAACCGTGTCCAAAAACCAATGAATCGTAGTCATGGCTGAGCATTTCACGATATGATTCGAAGCAACCGCTATACCCGATCAGCGTGCAAGCACCGTATTCAGGGCGTCCATGGAACACATCGTTGCAGCTCATGGAATTCTGCGAAGCATATGGACTCATCAACGTCCGTGCTTCGAAAGTGAGGGGTTTCGGAACTGTTTGGAACGTTTGAAAATCAAGGAAATTTGCGCCCAGCCATACCATCCCTAATCAAACGGACTGACGGACGGAAACATTCGCACAGTCGACGGGTAGTTGGCGGAGAAAGTAGGAGGCTGGAAGCAAACGTTGCCATTAGTTTTGTTGACCGACGGCCGTTCGCTACAACGACCGGCGGAGGAATCGCCGTCAGAGCCAATGTGTGGGCGTACCACGCCTGCCAGCCGACCAGGAGATTGGCTTATGGGGGGACAGACGGATAAGTACATGTGAATTAGCAGAGGCTCGGAGGTTGGCCAACCAGAACCTGACAAACGCATAAGATGCTTCCAAAGAGCAATCGATTGCAAAGTTATCGTGTCGATATGCTGTGTTTGAACCTGGTTAAAATGTTAAGCACAGAAACCGGTGGAGTCCGGGTGTAACGGGACCCTGGTCTTGGCAAGGTGGAAGGGACCGTATGTAGTAGTAGAACCGCGCGGCTCGGTGCATGTGATTAAGAATGATAAAGGTCAACATCGAATCCAGAGAAGTCAGCTTTGTAAATAGCATGAAACTGCGATCAGAGAGGAATACAAACTACATATATCAACATCACTGAGGCTGGTACATAGATTGTTGAGAGAACGGAGAGGGCTTGAACGGATCTGCTGCAGCTGGAACAATCTTTGCGTGAAGAGGAATGTAGTGAGAATGAGCGATCGTACTGGACTACCCACCCTTTTACTATTCAGTACTGAAGCATGAGCATGCATTTGAATATTGAAGTAACCGTAAAGGGCAGTAGAAGAAAAAACAGTGGAGTGCAGTTTGAAATCAAATAGTTCTGTGTACATATTGGAACTAGGCATCTGCAATCTTTGCAACCGTGACGTCCTGGGACCAATGGTATATGTGAATGCGTGTCTGTTTGTTGTCATACTGAAGCGCACAACCCATGTGTTGGTTTTCCCAATAAACAATACACCATCTGCTTTCCAGGCTCACAACACTAATGCTTATGCACTGTAAAGAATCTAAAAGTCAGTGGGTTATCAGATGCACAGTGGATGTGTTTCAGGTGACTGCGGCAAAAGAAAAGGTGCTGTGTTTTGCGGGTCGCAATGAGATTTTGTTTAATAACTCTTCATAAGACTGCCCAGTCTAACTAGGTACAACTTTCCCACATCACCCTAACTCTTGGACGAATACACTCGCTATTCATGACGTTCGGGGAAGGTAAACACACGCCAATGAAATTTTTACTTTTGCGTATTTAAACGGTATTTGGACTGACGTGGCTTGTCTAGCAGAAAATGCGGATTTCCATCGTGATTCTCTTTGATTGTGCCAAAAGCAAATCATTCATGTAGACCGCACAACCTTACAATCCAAAAACCAAATGAGATATCCGCCAGGCAAATTGAGCAAAATCGAACGCATGTGACAGAACTCTTGTAGTGAAGAAAACGGCAAAAGATTCGGAGTACGAAAAAATGTACTGTGGAGATCTAGCTTGAAAAAGGCGTTGATGGTGAACCGTTGTACGACAGTTCGTCTGTACCGGTCAGAACGAACATTTTAGTTACAGTTTACTCGTCAGAGTCCTGGATATGTGCACAAATTCATACAGAGTCGTCTTTCTTGAGAGTGGTACCCATGGCTGCATTCGATTGGGACACTCATTCTGCTCGAGTATTCCATTTTTAAACACCTCATGGATGTTATTAACCATATCCTTTTTTATTCGTCAACAGTAGTCTAGGATGATTGATACAGAAGAACATTATACAGCCTCTTAATCTTTCTCGACATTCTCGAACAGGAAGTTGTCCGGTGGTCTCTCTTTAAGGATCTCTCTTTACCGTCTGCAGCGGAAACATTGATTATGGTCATTTCTCAGTCAAACTGAACACCACCTGTACGCGTTCGCAGCCTTGACCCTCGGGTACACCATTCGGCCACCTTACTAGGGATGGAAGCACCGGACTCAAGTTTCGCTTTTGGTAGAGCTCAGCAGTACTGCATATCTTAGTCTGAACCGGAATTCGCGATCCAACCTTTGTGGTTGTGAGACGCGTGTTATCCGCAACGTTAGTAGCTTCACAGTAGGCATGGCCAAGTAATCATACCCGAACACTAAACCACAACCTCATGTGAATGGTGTTCAGATTGCCCAGTAATTTCAAACAAAGACTGACCAGAATCACTAAGCACAAACCGGTCCATAACCCCGTGATCAGCACTGCCCAATTAGGTTGATGCTACTGTGTTTCGCCCTAAGCATGTCTTCAGTGCGTTAAAAATTCTTCTCTCATAATAGCTAGATCTGCATCAAACGAAGCCACGAGTGAGTATCTGATTACGTGATTACCAATTCGGACGGTGTGTTTTGCTACGACATTAACTTTGCACCCAAACTCACACCCGCGCGACTGGAAAATCTCCCGTGGTATGAGATCTATCCAATAAATTGTCACTTCTATGTCCACCATTCAGTTATCCCAACTTTGATTTAAACTTTATCCTGAAATATCATCCCATCGACCGTACCAGTCATCGAATTTACATCTACTAACAAATATACTGTGAAGCGCTCATCTAATCTTTTCGTTTTGTTGCTCAAAGGACATACTCTTAACAAAAGCCAGGAATTTTCAAACATCCGGCCTGTTCCACCCTGCCCATTTCCAAACCTACCACTCCCTGAGTTAGCCTCTTTTTATTTCGAGTCCTACTTCATCCATTCTGTTAGTTTGGTTCGCTCTGACCGAACCGAAAGTTTGATGGTCTTCAGCCAACAATCAAAGAACCTCGCCGATGAGCTCTTTGGATTACGCCAGCCGGGTGATTAGAGCACTCTTGTGTTGCGCTCCAACTGCTGAGGACGTTTCTTCATGAGCTGGTCTGTCGTCATGTGTTGTCCTGAATCCCCTCCAACCCCAACAAGGCCCTTGATATAGACACATATAGTAGCGTAACACAGACTAGGTCGGCGCTTCCGGACACAAACCGAGCGCCCGTGAATTGCTGCATTAAATCTCTGACATTCAAAAGAACTGTTGAAGCAAGTAACCAGCATCTCTTTCGCTGCGGCTCATTCTAACGTCGTAGGGCCTCTTTGTGCCGTCTCCAGAATGGTCTTCACCATGTCTCTGAGGCTCGCTCATAAGGCTGCCAGTCTGACCCAATCGGCTTTGACTGAGCACTTCGGCTATGTCTTCAAAATCTCCCAGAAAGCTCTGCACGTTCCCGTCATTAAACGGCTTTGGTTACCCAATCCTAGTTCAGATATCAGTTGTTGTTAGCAAACATGGTGCGAGTTATATAGTGGATTTTATTCACTAAAACCAAAGGGACAGCATATGTTTCAATTACGTAACAAACACAAACACAACTCACACAACACAAGTACCGGACAAAAACGGATGTTAATGAAACGCCATTTTTCCGAAATTGCTTCCTGGATAACCCAGTAGGTGCATCCGTCTTAATACCTGTGATCGTTCCCCTTCATTGTTTTGTTCCTTCATCAGTCAAATTTTAATGCAAAGCACGTTCATCAATAATGCAATAAATCCAAGTAATCTATAATCAGACTTCCGGATTCGTGTGTAGGCCTGGGTACACACTGAGTATCATCAAACCGACTTTGAACTCGAATTATACTAATGCTGTTCACGCTAACAAGTAAGACACATTGCAGACGGTCGATACATGGTGCAGTCGCACACAGTCAGTGTGTCACTCCGCTTACCTGACAAATAAAGTTAGGATACTATTAATTATGTCTACCACAATGGAACCGTAACAAAGGTCGACTGCCTATTACCGCTATATTGTTCTGATAGTAACTGCTGTTGAGCAGCAAGTTGAGAGATTTGCATCATACAGAACTCTTGGAAGAGGTGGGTAGTGAGTTGTTTGTTTTTTAAATTTAGTTGTCTTTTCTACACAGCGGAAGGTAAAAGGTAGTTGGCTAACCCAATTTTATCTACAAATTGTTATAATGCATACATGGTCAACTGTGTTTTCACTTAGGTATTAAACACACAACTATTATGCTACGCTTTGAGTGAAGTATGACAAAATTTTGGTGCCTGCGTTTCAACTAGCCACTTGAGCAGCTTTTGTTGATACTGTTATATTCTGTAGTTCAATCGACCTACACCATACAGGTTAAGAACCACGTGCAGAGACGACAGTTTTTAATTCACGATTACGTTTCAGCTCGGTAAGCTGTAACTTAAACTTGTGTGCATGCATGTCAGCATATTCTGCTTGTCTGTTGTGTTAGCAGGGATGTTTTTTGTTGATTCGTTTGCTGATATAAACAAACTAGCTAACTTTTCGATCAAAATTCATAATTTATAGCTGAACAATAACGGTGACTAGGCCTCTTGGTTGCTCACGATAACTCTCTCTTGGCATTCCATCCTTAGCTAACTTGACGAACATCGACTAAGTGATTGGGCAAATGGGATCTAAATACAAATGTTTCAAGCTCTCTTAGTAGCATACTGGCTAGGGTGGCAGACCACGCACAGCCTAGAGATACAGTGGATTAAATCCGACCGTACTTCGGGTTCTTCATCGTCGCACCTTTTTACAATCACCAAATTTGCCGAATGAACTACTGTTACTAACTTAAACGTCGGGGATTTTAAGTGTTACAGATTCACTGTAAAAGCTATGACTGAACGGTATAGTAATCAGTCAATAACAGCCGGAGCCTTCAATTTTTGACCCTTCGATAAAACGTTTTTCATTAAGGCCAACTGGATTTATCACTACGTTGTGGATTTCAGTTCACTTAACAAATATCGGAATATGACGACCAGACACCAGAAACGTTATATGGATTTATTTCATACACTCCTCTGTTGTGAACATGTGATCAGCGTGAAGCCGAAAACAACGGCTCTTATATTCAGTCAGCAAGCTAAGCGCCATCGTCCGTGAGGGTCACCGGTAAATTTACAGGAAACAATTATTGGTACTTGATTGTGTCCGAGCCCACAAAGTTGTCGGGTGACGAGTAATCGGTTAGGACTTCACATTACTCCCAAACTTGTGAGTTGTAAGCATCCATCAGAAGAGTAGACGATGAACCACTAACGGCATAATGAACTCTGCCTGATATATGCCTTACAATGAAGGAAGCAGCAGCGTAGTCCATTAACCTTAGCATTTTCCGCGTACTGCTGCGCATGAAGGTTTGCAGTTAGATTTTGCAGTTACGTCTAACGTGAGGTCAGTAAAGCACTGGTTAGGACGCTTCTTCCAGAGTTGAATCACCTATTCGAAATTGGCTATGCATAACTGATTGTGGTAGTCAAGCAAGTCTTTCCAGCGTAGGCTAACAGAAAAATTTACTTGAATGCAACAGTCGTGAGGAAGTACACCTGCCCTCAAGAGAGAAATACAGATCACACAATATTTTAGAGGTAGCATCATCAGGTTACCCATTCTTCGTCATCAGCTTACCGAGAGCGTCACACGCCATGACAGAAAAAACTCAGCTGATGGCCATCTTTTAGTAGTGAGTTACTGAAAAGGGTCACGCGGAACGATAAAACCACTGTGACGTCTGCTTTACCAGAAAGTAGCTAATGACACCGAGTCTTTTAGTTCTGTTTCGGAATCCTGACACACTACTCCAACATGTTTCTCACAAATAAGTCAAGATGGGTTGAACTCAGGCGATTATGTTCTCGCTTTTGGGCAGCCCGAAAGTCAGCCTATAATCGTGGGTCACTCCACGTGTCAGGTAAGTATGCATTGCAAAATCTCTCGGGTTCAAATCAGGTCAGTGGGTCAGTCACTCCCACGCAAGCATTATGAGAAGAAGGATCTATGCGTATGTGACCTGGAATGTATATAATGCGGCATTGTCTCGATGGCAGATTACGTTCCATGCGCGTGTAGTGTGATACCATCAGTACACACCATTCACTCTATTGACCAGATTTGACAGTTTCCTCATCTCTGAAAGTGGCCAGCTCACTAATAATTTGTTCAAAGTGTAACTTAAAGAAAACAACAATAATCGCTTCTTAATGGTCTTCAAATCAAGATACAGCTTTATACTTTAAATCAAATCTACTCCATTACTGTTCACAGTCACTCGTACTAAACGGCTTCCCCCATAAAGTATACGTCCACACCACAATGTTTACAATTCATGAGTCCATATCAACCAAATGCGACGTCCCCTTTAAAAGATTCACGGAGCTTCATTTGTCTTGTCTGGATACTACAAAGTGGAACAGCATTGTACTGTCCATCATAAAGATCACTGTTAAATAGCTCGTGGCGATTTCGGGGTGATTCACTCGGTAACACGTACTGGACAATTTCAATAACGCTTATTCTGATGGTCGGGTTAACGGGACTGCCTTCCAAGTCCAAAAAAACGTCGGAAAAGACGATCAAAAGGATTGGAATTTATACGACACTATTGATTAAAATTGTAATAAGCATGCCATCTTACTTTGAATGTGAATTAATCTGATACACAAATCATCTAACAGGAAGGTGTTTAAAATGGAGTAACCAAAACACGAATCCGCCAACGGCCACTAGTCAGTGCAAAATGAACTCATAAGAACAATCGGGTGCAGACGAAGATGGGTACGTGTCAGACAATATCAAGAGGGGAAGTTTTACTAGATAAGTAATGATATTTATGAAAGAAAGTAAGTAAATACTGTGCAGTTATGGTACAAAATTCATCATGATCGTTTAGTGCACACAGCAGAGTCTAATAAAGTCAAACATAGGATCGGCTTTTTACAAACATACCAAACACGCCTCAACGGAATTCATCACTCCACATCATACCGAACAAAGACGGAAAACGTATCAGTTGAACTTCGACCGATCCAACAATTACGTTAAGACTACCATCATAAGTATCACCTCATCCCCAAAGAACTCCTTGTTTCAGTAAACGTTAATCAAAGGACCATGATTGTTATGCAGTTTCGACATGATTGGAAATAGGGTTGATTCTGTTTAAAGAAAGACTGACGGTTGTAACATATCTGCATCAAATTTAGTACGAATGAAATTGAATAGTTTTGGCGTCGTGTTTAATATGCTACTGATAAACATTGAGAATAACACAAAGTTACAAACAAGTTGTAATACTCTACGTTTCAACCACCTCGGGTGGTGTGATTTCGATTACAACACTCCTGAGGAAGGCCACCCGAGGTGGTTGAAACGTAGAGTATTACAACTTGCTCGTAACGTTGTGTTATTCTCAATCTGTTTATCAAAGACTGACAGTTGGCTGGACTCTGGGATCGTTTGGCGATCTGTATATTCTGGAAGAGACTTAAATAAAATCCAATATAGTCTCTCGTCGGATTTCGCCTATCACTACATCTTGTTGTGTGGAGTGACTCGGAATATTTCGTTTTCATTAACAGTTTGCCTGACACAATACTCACATCACCTAGTGTGTTGAATACTAAGCTGATATGCGACCCCGCCGCGTGATCTCCTGTTCGGTTGACAGTATCCGTTTTTTGCATAGTCTGTCAAAATCACCGAAGCCAAAGGCTGTTTGCTCACATGCGCCATCACGAGTGATTTGCGCTACACAACCTTTGGTTTTGTTCACGCACTCCTTATCCAGTGTAGACACGAAGAAACAAGACCCGAAAGTTTGAGTGGAGACCCCTTGTAGTCCAGCCGGTCAACGCTGGTCAGCCAGGCAGTAGGCTAGTAGGAAAGTGAAACCCCTGTCTTTCGGAAATGACAAATAGAGAAACTTCAGTTGTAAGAAGTGAGCTAGCAAGAAGGCTACTAGAAATATAAAGCAGTAATCTTTTCAACATAGGGTTACACAGTAATACTTCCTATACAAGATTAGGAAGAAAAACCAATAGAATGCAGCTGATGCACGCATTACGTGCGTATGTGATCAGCAAATTAGTGCAATGCGTACTGATGGAGTGGTCATCGTAGTTTCTAGTTCATTTTTACTGCCCCCTTCATCGACTCAGTAAGAATGAATGGATTTCCAGTGGTGCTTCTCTTTTACAATATCCAGTGTTCTCATTTAGTTAAACATGCAAACTGAACACAAGGTAGCCTGTGGAAACGAACTAGCTAGAAACTACTTGGTAATCTCGCAATTTTGTCACCAGGTATGGATATGAAGCTTTAGTAGCAACAGGATAACATCGAATCGTACATTTGGTTATATACTTTGGTATGTCCACATTATTTTTCAACTATCTTAGACGTGCATGGGGTATCCCATCAATCCAGAATGTTGTGCGCAATCCGTAAACCACTCCACTTACGACTGTTATTGCAGGTAAGAGCCTAGTACGCGTAGGTTCCACTTGCTCCAAAGTTACTTTTTCTATAGCTCCGTTGTTAACCGTACTACTTCTCAGGTAGATTGTTTCTGCACAGTAAACGTCAGCAGTATTTCAAGACTCTGCCTATTCTTTGAAACACTCAATCCTTTGGTTTAAACAAAGGCTATCTTTACCATCATGAGCTGGTAGTTGGCTGGACTATATTTATATAACTTTTAGAACACAACAACTGATACTCTTAGACAATCCATCACTAGCTTGGCCATCAAGTTACCAGTACCAGCTAAATTTAAACAAAAATTACTGGCTCATATCATAGCTTAACTTTTCTTTTAAGGTCCTCGGCTAACATCATGTCGTGGAATGTGCTTTCAGGGTTGATTGTTAGAAAACGGTTGTATGCTTAATTTTTGTCATTTATAAACATGAACTGTGGTGAGCCGGAGTGTGTTCTGCTAAGAATTCGACGACACACACGTGAAAATGGCTGCCACCAATAATGGAACCTAACGTCAAAACAAACTGAACGAAGTTTGGTCCGTATATTATTCGCGTACGGAACGGACTACCGATAAGCGTGCCAATCAGGTCACGTGATCACAAGGTCATTGCAAGTTTGCACACTTCCAGTCTCATTGTATTCAGCTATTATACACGGTTATCCGTATAAAAATGCTGTGTACTTTGTCATACTTGTCGTTCCGGGTATCTTTTATGTGATTCTTGGAACTGTCCAGGTCAACTCTTTGCTGAATAAGTGAGACCAACGAAATTATATTTGGTCCTAGTCAAGAAACATTTCGCTCTAGATTTTATCGTCGTGAGAAGGACTTCGCGTACAAGAAACCTTGACAAAACAGTTGAGTTGAAAATAACATTAAGTGATGTTACTCAGTGAATTTCAAGTTCGAAAGTCGTAAAACTCACGCACTACTGTATGCCAAATATTGTGCAGTAAAAATAATTGATTACATGAAAGGATTTGTTTCACCAACTGAATTTGTCCGAGGTCCGAAGGTAAGCGCGTTTGTGTGTATGTTGGGTGTAACCACAACGAATTTGTACTAACCTATAGATATTTTTAGACAATTAGTAGCTAACCGTTGTAGGAGATTGGAGTTCAAGTCTACTTGAGATAACAGTAATGTTGTGGGAGTGATTGAGCTAGAAGATTGCAGTTCTCATAGTAGATTGTGGCAAGGTGATATTACAACCTCTGTGTCACAGATAGATCTACTGTATCTGCACCAATCACAGACCACTTCTTGTGGCATCTTCAAGAGATCACTTCCGGTGATCTTAACACGATTTTCGGTTCAAGTGACTGTAAAATTTTCCGGGGTGTTAATATTTTCTATTTCTTTGTTTCATTTCTCAAAGACCTCCCAGTAAACTCCGATATACTGCTATGCTAATAAATTTACTGCGATGTGGAACCTTATTGACAGTGGTCAAGATTCGACTCTGCTTATTAGTGGATAGATGCCATCTCCTGATGTTGGATTCAACAAATGTGTGAATATGGCTTTTATTCTGTATAACATTGGGAGAATAACACGCTTTCACCCATGTACCTCAAGAAATTTCCAAAGTTTTATTAATCTTTCTCTTACAGTATATAACGGACAACCTGTGTAAAATTGTAAGCCAGGTTTATTGTTCATTAATGGAACCCTTTGGCAACTCATCTTTGTCTTATAAACGTATATTGATTAATTATGTTGTCATATTGGCTTTACTGTTCACCTGCCATAAACTGAAGCTATTCGGAAGTCGTGAGATGAAGACAAGTGAATTAGTAGACATACTTCAACGAACACAATGCAACGTGAAGGTGGACGAACATGAAGCAAAACTTCACTACAATCGTAGGCAAGCTGTCAAAGGAATCCAATGTCCTTTAACAATCCCGTCGACTTTGATATTTCAACCAAGCGCTGGGATGGTTCGTTGCATCCTTGAAGATTGTAGTTTACGGTAACAGAATAAGCAACGGTTTGATATGTGTTATGGAGTAGGCCAGTTGTATCTACTTCAGCGCACTAATTTGATGTTGGTAGCTTATGGTAAACTTCCATTCAAACGGTGGCATGAATAGATGCAGTGGTGAGGGAAAATAACACTTACTTCGAAGAGGTTTTTCAGAATCGTCAAAAGCACTGTCGTCAAACAGATCACAAGGGAATTCACTGTTGCAAGGTGTCTGTTAAAACATCTCTCCAGTACAAATGGACTCTTCGTAACCCTACCCAGTGGTTGTACTTTTCCATTCATTTCAATGCCTTCGATTAAACTTCAGGCTGACTTCTCTTCGATCAGTTTCAAAGTCCATAGTGAATGTCTACGTCAAACACATAATATGTATTAAAACCTTCGATTACTGGCAACTGTGCTCAAGGAAAATCAGTTCCTCATCACCACCCACAGTATTGGATCACATGTAATTTAAGAGTGTGTTACTTGTGGCACGTTGCTAAAGGATTCATTGATATATGCTAGGTTATGGTAAATGTTTTATATAATTAGATGCAATAACTAACTTAACTGAGTCTGGAGCCATTCAAGTGCTTTATCGATCATTTGAAGTGGACAATCAATATTGGGAATATTACCCAATTTAAGTAGGGAGCTAAAGTCGCCGGCTTCTTGGTGTCACATAAAACCGTAACAACAATGCACATATACTGCCATTACGCCTTTTATATGTATGCCTACCAGATGCGTAAGAACTGGCGTATTTGTATTCGGACTTATGACATGCTACCTCGTCAATGTGGGACCAGTAACACAACACAACTGTGACAAAACTGATTGGGGTAGGTAAAATCCGGTAATTTTTTTAACAGGTTCACTGTAGTCCTAATTCATTAATTATCAGGTTCATAGGTGTCGTTCCGCTACCATATACTTTTTGTCTTTGTTACGTGAAAAAAGATATTCAACACCTGCAATGTAAATGTAGCCAAACATTAAGGTTACATACATAGAATAGCCGTGTGTCTGACGCACTATTGACTAGCCGTTTTCACAAATGAATTTGACGAATAAATCGTGATCGTCTCGTGTGATTCCATTCTCGCTAACTGTTCTCATATGCCCATGTTTGTCGTTTGTTTGTTTTCAGTTTCCTTCCAAGCCCGTTTCATATAGACTAATAGTCGATGCACGACGTGTCCCAGACGATTCCAAAGCATCCGATGCTCTGGTGAACAAGGGCATGAGTGTTTGAATTTCTTGCTGACTAGTTTTACCCAACGGTTGCAAACAGGGTTGAGGTCGGTGGTGAAGAGCTGATACGTGAAGAAAAGTCGAAAGGCAGAAATTAGCCGGAGCGCATTAGAAAAAGAAAACGTAGTTGTTGAAAGCAATCCTTTCATCTCTGTATCGCCGATCTCACGAACACAATTTGTAACGGGCAGAGTAGTGTATATGGCGTGTGTGAATTTTGTTCAAGCAATCACAATTCAGTGAATCCATTGAAGAACGAATCCGTTGGCGGAGTTTTCGACGACGTCCAAGCCCCAGTTAACTTCATCAGATCACCGTTCGTTGTCGCGGGCAACTCAGTGGTTCAACTGTTGGCTCTGTTTTATGACGGACTGGTTAAGTTCCTTGGCCGTTGCTGGAACACTTCGACGATTGTCCAGTACGATTCACTATGCGTCCTTCCAGTCGGACCAATGGACTGGTTGAGCGGTGATGATCGAGAGCTCAGTAAATAATGAATGGAAAAGAGTTAACAGTGAATCAGCTGCTTTGCTTGCAAGTGTGACTGAAGCACTAACGAACTCTGGTGTGAAAATATCTGACATTCAACTTGCTGTATCGCTCGTTTAAAACGGGGTAAAGAATTTACACGAACATAACCTATTGTTCAAATATCCACATCTGCTTTCAGATTGAAGTCTGTTGTTCGGGGGAAATGTTCCTATTCTGCCTGCTAATCAGCATCACGCGTCCGGTCAAAGCAGATGGTAAGTCATCTGAACCTCTTCATCTTACAGAACATTATGTGTCATTCTAAACTTATCCCGTCATATGAAGAAGACCGTGAACTACAAATGTTTTCCAGTTGTATCTTATTCTAGACTACTATACGTTGAGTAAGGCTCATAGGTGAAGAAAGCCTTCTTGTTCTCATATAAGCTTTTCTGTGTCATGTTCGACTGATAGTTTTAATATAGATTAGTTAGCAATGATCTAAATTACTTGTGGGTAATCCATAGATTCGGCCGTTATTAGGTGGAAATTGTTCAGACAGTCAGTTAAAAATTTCAGCCGCCACTTTTGAAAATGAGTAACTGACTCCATCTTCATACGCGTTAGAAACCGTCAGTAATGAAAATCTTTGACATGATTGAAAGTTAAATTATGACCCATGTGCTTGTGAGGCTAGCGTGTTGATCATTTCTTTACTCATTTCATAGTGTGCCTTTAGTGAACTAAAATATTTAGAAGTTCAGGCAGAATGAGGACTGCGAAAGTTGTCTAAGTTGCTGCAAGTGAACTTCCCAAGTGTTCTTCAAAAATCGTATTATTGCTGACTAATTTTGAGCAAGCAAGTAAGCTTAATAGAACGAAAAATTCGTGGTTTGTTGGTCAGAATTAACACAGCAGCTGTTTTCTGCTGTGGGCTCGGCGGGGTTGCTTTAGCGCTGCTGACAACCGGTTAAGACTGAACATGTGAATGTGGTGGTGTGAGTTGCCTTATATTGAAATGGGTAGTGATCAGCACGCTAGTCTTACAGCTAAGCTTAACAGAAATAAAGCTCCCGATGTTAGCAAGGTTATGAATCAATAATGCAGTCAAAAATAAGCAGATTCTTAGTCTAGTCGTCCACTTGGTCGTGTCATCAAATTCCCGAAACGGACCAGAAAGCCTGTCCGAGTCATGTGAGCTACTGATTTAACGTGAGTAGTGTTGAAGTTGTATTAACAAAAATCCACGACAGAGTTCCAAGACAAAAAAAACTTCAAACTCCAAATTCACTCCGGGATCACTTGCTTCAGATGATTGGTGCGGTAGAAATGGAATCTGTTGCCTCTTTCCGAACAAACGTGACCCGTAATGAACATATAACAGTTGTAAATTGAATATCACAATCTTAACTGCAGATTTCGCATTTTGGTTGCACTTTCAGTTTGAGATTAACGACTGATAGAGCCATTGAGTGGCGCAAATTCTTGTTATGACCAGGGTGGATAATCCGGTTTAAGTACCCGTGAAGTGATTGCCCGTTTTACCCGCACAGTAAGCAAGACCGAATTAACGTGCGCTCCGTAGAATCGAACAGACCAGCTGGATCTATAACGACAACAAATTAGTGGGCCTGACTAACTTTCTGTTGTTGCATAAGCATACTACAGCGAAATATATGTGGAAGCAATCACTGTGTTGCCTAATCAGTTGTTCCTTGTGCGGTAGAATGTCATGTAATCACCCCTTTTACTGGTGTTAAGCCATAAGCTCATTGTCCGTGCACAGCTTTTGTGTTCAGTGGTACATGTTGTACGACCGAACTTTGCTACGGACGGTGAAGGTCAGCTAAGGATATCTGACCACTCCTGGTGGGGATGGTTTACACTGCAAGCGATCTAAAACGAGTCCGTCTGATTGGCGTTTTTAGCTCCTGAGGCTGAAATTTTTCCTCTCTAGTTGAATTAATGTAGTACTCGGAATTAGGGCTTCGAATAGCTCTAAAACTCGTGCTCGAACTAAAACCAGTCTTTTATTTATGGGACAAGAAGCCTCATTTACAGATATAAACGTGTATATCATATTGACATCTTCAAAGTCAAACTGCAAGTTCATTGGTACATTAAGAAGTGAAGAACTTTGTAACTAAGAGAAATTGTAACATTATGACTTTGTGTTCAATTCTAATGTGGTATCTCAGCAAGACTTCGGAACCATTCCTCTATTACAGCTTTTACTCTGTCGGAGTTCGGAGAGGCGGTGAATTAGGTCAATTTCCATTACAATCAAGTACCGTCGTTAATATGTTTGTTGGCTTAGGTTGTGTTTGTTGTACTGGAAACAATTTTAATCTGTTTTACTAGAGGTCGTCACACACCCGTTTCATAACCATGTAAGACAACCGCTCCAGCAACGTAATCAGGAAAATGTTCATGACAAATGCAAATTACCTACAAATCACAGTGGCTTTCACGTCCACATATACTTTTCATTCAGTCCACTCTGACAAACTTTTGTTCACCACTTCGTTATGGTCATTCTACAATTATTTCGCATTCCTTCCTCACTGCTCGCGAATGTCAAATACTCCAGTTCAAACTGTCCGTCTTGGTACTGTTTACAGATTTGTTAGTGTTACGTAAAATGCTTCAAGGACTTTACGTTATTCTGATCACCAGAGATTATGCACGAACTCCGCTGTTAACCCGAAGTGTTGCTGCGGCGAATGCGTCACCTTGTTTCACACTTTCCGTCATACTCATCTTTATGTTAGGGAATTGTTCACCATGAAACGAGTGATATGGATCAACTGTATTCCATGGTCACCAAACGTACACCATGTCATAACACGATGACTAGCTGTTCGATTGGCACGAGTGGAGTAGAGAAGTCTGTCATTGTAAATTGGGCAGTACTTCTAAATAAATTACTAGAAGATTCGTAGCAGCTAGGATTAGTGAAAATCTTTAACACATTCACTTAGAGAATAGAGTTTGAAACATCTTTATTGCGTAGACACCGAAGCACGCATTGGAAATTCAAGCAGCGGTATTGGTAATCACGTGATATTGGCTCCGTTGAAGGTCACAGAATTCGGAGCTGCGCACATGTATTTGCAAGTTGTCTAGTGTTTACAATGTGTATGTATAATTTGTTGTGTAATCTGAAGTGAACTTAGTAGACATTATGAATCACGGAGAAGCGGTATCTTCAGCAAATATCTAACTCTGTTTTATTTCCTTGTTTACAGATGTTATCGACCAGAGCGACAACTTCCTCAATGACCATAAGCCCGTACTTCTGGTGATCTTTGGCCTGTTCCTAGTTGTGGTTTCCGTTAGCCTGGCGTTGAACTGCAGAAGAACAAGTCGCTTAAGATTTGCTCGAGACAGGCATCCTGAAGCATCGAATGACGTAGATACGTCACCTCCTCTGAGAACAGCGAAAATGTCCAGTTTTACTCAATGGCAAGTCCCTATTCGTGTGCTACACTTGTATGGTCCTTATGTTATCAGAAAATCCCTTAACATATTCGTTAATTAAAAGTAACATTCCACTGGAAAATATAACGAGTACATGCATATCGTCGGAATCGCAGTAACATGACATTCTAAGACACCGTATATTTATTTGACATTTTGTAGAATTTATAGGGAATTTATAAACGATGGGAAACAGGGAATGCTTATGTGCATCTGAATCTATGCTGGATGGTTTAGACGAAAAAAGTCAAACCGAAAAATTGTTTTGATCTCAGAAAATCAGCAATAAAATATTTCAAAAGAGAAAGCCGGAGGGAAGTGAGAGGACTAGAAGCGTAGTCACTGGCTAAGAAGTATAAAATAATTGTATTGTAACATAGAACGGACAACAGCTGGTGGGTCTTAAAATAAGTGAGTCGAGAGTATCTACATTCCACTGCAATGATCCTTATGATCAAGCTATCTGGTGACTTGGTTTGGTAACTCGAATGTATGCACTAAGTCTGGGCTCAAATTCGATTGGCGATGGAGCAGTTACTACGCATTTTTGTAAGTTGTTCTAGACTAGGCAGAACAGGATGTCTGAAGTGCTATCCGTGGGTCAAGCGACTCATCTAATGTGGCTTCAGCGGGTTACCTCTGATGAGGTTTTACTGTAGTTCGGGTCAAGTATGTTTTAAGAGACTTTGTATTGATGGAGGCTTCTATGTACCAAAATCAAGTCTGTACCAAAAACGCAATCAGAACTGTTTAATTTGCACAACTGACGGGATATGATATGCAGTATCATAACTTCTTCTGTTGCCTTCCCTTGTACCTTCGCAATACGAGCAATATACCTCAAAAATTAGGATGACACACTTGGATGCTTGGCTCAAGTTCGGAAGATATTGGTGAGCTGAAAATTCCAGTGAAATACTCCACGTAAAACCATCCAAACAGCCTGGACAACAACTCAGGTATCGAAATGATCTCAGTGGTCATGACTAACACTTGTTGTATCCAGATCCTGTAAAGTTGTACAACTATGTACAATACAACGAACCAGGGCGGTACGAGCATCCTCGGCTACAAACAAACGACCTACGTCTGTCACATCCTACTATCATGAGAACGACAAAGTAGCAAACAAGACTTGCTTTCTATGTTTGATCATCGGACTAATCACGGCACAATAAACATCTTATTGTTTATAAAAATGCTTGTGTAGCTGCAGTAAGGCCTAGACGGGGAGAATGAAGCGACAACCAAGTTTTGTATCAAAGAGCATGTTCCCACGTGGCTGGAAGCACAACTAGAAACGCCAGGCGTATGTACATAGGCCGACAGACGGCACTCAGCATCATCAATAGCAAAACACTTAATCCAAACAGGATACAGAGTCAAGTTTTGTGACGCATTCCCTGTGATTTTTCGAAGCCATTGGAAACTCATCCTCCGGTTTGCTCAGGCTTTGGCTATTAAACGTCAGAATCTTCTTGTGCGTTCGCAAACATGGTGTGATGACTTCAAGGTAGTTCGCTGTTTTAAGGAACTTGAATAAGGCAGTGAGCAGACGCGGAACTTGATGTTCTGCGGGGGAGAATTTCGTATATTCTGATCAAACATGGGCATGTAGCTGATTTCACCCATTGAAGTAAGATGCCATGTGGTGGAAGTCACAGCTTAAAGGATTAGGTAAGCGGGCACGGAAATGTAGATTAAAATTATGGGGATGCTGACTACCAGAGCAGCCTCAGCGTCAACACAAATTGCTCTTGAACGCACAAGAAGATTCTGACGTTTAATAGCCAAAGCCTGAGCAAACCGGAGGATGAGTTTCCAATGGCTTCGAAAAATCACAGGGAATGCGTCACAAAACTTGACTCTGTATCCTGTTTGGATTAAGTGTTTTGCTATTGATGATGCTGAGTGCCGTCTGTCGGCCTATGTACATACGCCTGGCGTTTCTAGTTGTGCTTCCAGCCACGTGGGAACATGCTCTTTGATACAAAACTTGGTTGTCGCTTCATTCTCCCCGTCTAGGCCTTACTGCAGCTACACAAGCATTTTTATAAACAATAAGATGTTTATTGTGC
The DNA here is from genome assembly GCA_008508345.1 of Paragonimus westermani. Classification (NCBI taxonomy): domain Eukaryota; kingdom Metazoa; phylum Platyhelminthes; class Trematoda; order Plagiorchiida; family Troglotrematidae; genus Paragonimus; species Paragonimus westermani. The sequence goes on along the minus strand of QNGE01000935.1, from coordinate 183,967 downwards.
CGTGATTAGTCCGATGATCAAACATAGAAAGCAAGTCTTGTTTGCTACTTTGTCGTTCTCATGATAGTAGGATGTGACAGACGTAGGTCGTTTGTTTGTAGCCGAGGATGCTCGTACCGCCCTGGTTCGTTGTATTGTACATAGTTGTACAACTTTACAGGATCTGGATACAACAAGTGTTAGACGTCTGTTTTTCAATGTTGACCAACCGTCTTCTTTGGTACCGTTGTTTCCTGTATCTTTTAAGTAATGACACTTCGGAGGCTATACACAGGAGACGCTCTACCACAAGAATTAGGCACAATCACTGATTCGCTGCAGGCCAACGGATACCTCTTGCAATTTATTAAGAAATATAGCAGTGTTCTTATGCCAAGGATACAGTAACCCACAGTGCCAAAGAAGATGGTGTGCTCTGAACTCCCGTTCCTAAATGACGGTTGGTCAGCGATGGCAAAAAGAGATCTAACAGCTGCTATGTCAAGCGCAAATATGGAAACAACCGTTCATTCCGATATTAAGGTAGCAGTCCTGAAAGTAATCGGTGAGACACAAGGGTACATGATGTCCCATAGCATACTTTCAAGGAATCATGCATGGTATTGAATGATCTACTAGGCCGTAGATCGTATGGAAGTCTTAAATGACCACATCAACTGATCTGTCCTTATCAACCGCTTCCGTCCAATCTTCTTGAGCTGCGAGTAAATTGGGCTATCTTTCGAACTCCATGTTGGCTACCAAAAATCTGTGGAAATGGAATGAGACGTTCATGTAGCTGGTCATCACTCGAATTCTCAACTACATATCAGGCAGTCGATAACAATGCAACTGTCCTAAAATTAACGAGTCTGTTGCAGTCACTGTCTTTATAGATAAGTAACACTGTTTCCACCTTGTAAGCTTTAGGAAGTTTACCACCTCAGCGACAGCGATTATACAGTTCCCGCAGTGATCGTGACAACTTTTAACCACACATCTATATACCGAAAAGAGAGACTAGACCAATTTTAGAAACTTATCTTAACAGTTCTTCATTTTTTTGGAGCACGACATAGTGTAGACACAATTCTCCCTATGATATATGTGAGCCTGATACTGAGTATCTGTAGTGTCTCTGATGGACCGTTAGCGAACTCGCTTAGATGCTGTCTATCGAGAACTTTGACAATTTCTGCATTTGAGATTGTTATTCCACTTACGTGGCTCAAGTAAGAGATCGCCTAACGGTTTTTTGGTGGTGGAAGTAACATTGCTTTAAAACAGTTTGGAATTAACACCAAATGTGTTGTTTAGATCTAACTGGTATTGATGAGTATCGATTCACACAACCGTTGCCACCCAGTTACAGGCTGCTTAGCGGGTGCGTTTTCAGTACTTTCCAACTGACATTTTTGCCAGCAAATAACTTGCTTCGAACCGTAGTAGATTTTGATGTTCAAGTCATCTGAATTACCTGAAAGGGACATTTCTGTTAACAGCTTTAGTTTAGAAAGGCCCCAGCTTGTAATCCACGCATTAACAATAAAACTGATTACTGAATAACTCCATTTGCGCTGACGCTGTATTGAAAGTCCTTGGAGCTAATTAAACTATTACGCTGACAAATCGAGACAGCAATATACACTGAAACCAGAAGGAAGAAGAATTAAGGAAGTGACTAAATTACTTGTCAGCCAAAAGACTCCCTAACCACTCGCATTACTAACTGAGATAGCGAAGGTCCCTCGTGTGTTGGAAAAAAACGGATTGTTTAACATTCACCAAGGTGACGCCCATTCCTACGCACGTTATTTCAACCCCCATTGGTGCATGGATCCAATATCCCTGACCTGTGCATGAGGTGGCCAGTTATTGATTGTCATACAGCGACGACAGCAAGCTACGAAGCTCGTAGTCGTCACCCCTATTCATAGCCCACGACCTAATAGGCTGGGTAGACAAGGGTTTAGTCTACGCGTACTAATTGTCCATACCATTATCTTTATGCAGTTATTAGTGACTGTCCTTGCGGCTGACTTCAACTGTTTTAATTAATTCACGTGATCAGAAGAGGCTTTGCTGTCGGGGCAAACATATCACAAAAACTCAGTTACTGCGCTTTCCTGCCGTTTTTATTATCTGACTGTAATTTTAATTCATTTCATATCGACCTGAAAGAATAATCCACTGTACTGCGTGGTATCAGCAGCCGGTTAACATGAGGTTATTGCTACCGGTGGATATGACGGCTGACGAGAGAACAAGAATTAGGGAGATTCGATAAGATGATCAAAGGCTGTCTAGTAACAGAATATAACCCAATAAGCTAAACGTGGTTAACTTCAGCACCGCGGTGTGACATCGCAACGTAATGTTTACACACATCGTTACAGAAACCCAAGCGTCTTTTTTGGCGTATTCGGTAATCCTCATCGGAAAAAAGCAATAATGGGTGGATCGTCTGGAGATGAGCACTATACTATGGCACACACACACGACAGTATAAGTGATACACCAGTTGCTTCTGCTGAGTCCAACTCTGTTATTAACAGTCTCTCACCATAACGTGCTACTCTGGACCAGGAGGAAAAACAATCACACAACAGAGCACAGAGGATGGTAGACTGATGTGTACAATGAAATTAACATGTCACTCTAAGAATACGCAAGACCAATAGTGTAATTAAAGAGCGTTGTATCGTTTAGCCCTGATGTGGTCAGAATTCAACTTCGTTTCAAGGAGCAACTATGCATGTGGTGAGTCGGACAAAACTGTTGTGAATTTAACAGAACAGTTGTTTATACGCTCGTCCTACGAAGTGAAATCCTCATACAACACACTTCAGCAATCATTCAGCCAAAAGGTTCTTCAGAACGAGAAAGCTACCGTTTTTGATAAGGCCCGGTTCATAATATTCACAATATATTTAGAGGTATTGGACAAAAGGTGGCCAGTGGCCCTTTGTGCATCACGATCTAGTTATTAGGTTACCTCCAATGTAGGTGGTATGGTGATGACTGAAAACTAAAGAGGCTGCACGACTTTTCTAGCAACATAGGTAAGCACATATGGCGATCATTAACACGACTATCATCGACAGCATCAAACCTATCTGAAGCTGTCGTATCTCGCAATGCCTGTTGTGCGACCCCGCTGACAGTTGTTCATATTAAATGAACTCTATTCGTAGTTGAATGCAGTTCTCACGTTGAGATAGACTTCTCAGTAGAAGTTTTTCCGAAAAGTAGCATAGCCTGAAGTCTGTCTCAAGTTAATGCACGTAGATAGTGTACACGCTCGCCACTACAAGGTTATGATCTCCGGTCAACTTTCTCTTGAAGAAACCACGCTGATTGTTACGTCACTCACGTCAAATTAGACGGAACTAAATAATCGAATGTGACAGTTTAACCACGTTCCATTGTGAGTAGTGTTTAAATGGCCAGAGTATCGCATGAAAAACAGTGATTACCTTGTTCACTCCGACCAATGATCCTACGTGCTAAGCCCCTTACCGAGATCGAACTAACAAAACTCAGTGAACGGTTTAAACACTGTTTTATCTGTTGGGGAATATTCGTAGATTTTGGTAACACAATTTGAATGCCACATTTAATAGGCAAGTGAGATCTCACTGTAACAGAAATATGTCATAGTGATGAAATTTAACAAAAGAGAAGGTGGTAACTAGTGACTTTTCGGAAAACGGCTGGTTGAAATGCAGATCTAAATGAAAAACTGCAACTAACTGTAAGAGAGGATTGTGTTAACCCATCCCAATCTCTGACGCCTTGCTAGTACTGCTTGAGTATGTATATATGTACTTGTTTGTGAGACGAGCTGACGAGCTTTGAAAATGACCGGAACCCTTTTGATTACGTTCTTTACTGGCACACATTCCTAGCAGGCATTAAACGATATATCTCCTTGCTTATATCTCCACTAATATGCAGGTGAAATTAGAATTCCTCTTGCTTTCACTTATTATGTATATTGGCAGTTGTTCCTCACTTCCCACCCATTTTTCAAGATTTCGAACGTTCATCTTCGTTAACAGCGGTAGGTCACTGGTTGATAAGGTTACGTAACTGTCATACAGCTAGCTATAAAAACAAATAACACACAGTGGCCTTAGATCGACAATGAAAAGTGAGATCGATGTATTCAGCTTGTGGTCATCAACAGTGGGATTATTTTCTTCCCGTCACTCCACACCCAAATGCACTGATCACGGACGTATTCGTTTCGAGCTATCTGCTCAGCCATCAGTAGCCGAGTCGAGAGTGACTGCTCACTTAAGTTTAATTTGGTTTTATAACTTTCTCGCACTAGCCGTCGGAAGGCCTTCCTTCATCTGAAAGTAATAGTGAACCGTTATTGTTATTGCAAACGTAGTACCTCATAGACAGTCATTTCCGTTGCAGTGTCTGGCACGTAGATGTGTAATACTTGTTTGATTATTGATCAGATCCCTTGAGGTCTCCGTCTGATAAATCACAGAGGAATTAGACAAATATCCATTACGCCAACTGTGCATTGCTCTTCAAGACCAAATTTCGTGCAACCACGGCTACGATGACCCGAGTAAATAGTCGATTGTGAGCTTGCAAGAGGATAAAGAAATGTTTCTAGCAGGTGGGGCAATAGTACGCTGGACATGCAGTTTTGAAACCTTCAAGAAGCGGGCATAGTAAAACAGTGGACACAGTGCTGTTCTGATCCTGAAGGATGTAAAACGTAAGAACTCGGCGGATGGTAGAGAACTGCTACCAACAGGAGCGATACACATTTACGATGAGTATTCAGGGCAAACCTCTTACAACTACCCCCATGTCTGTGTGAAATTCGTTCTTCTGAGGCCTACCGGAGGAATTACTGGCAAATAGCAGGTGTGCTTTTGGGACCTGGTCCAGAAGAATACACTGGACATCTTGAGATCCAACAGGATGCACACGTTAACTCAGTCATTGCGCTGAGTCGGAATTGAGCTGACTGAACACAGTGAGTGTAAGCCAAATCATATAATTATTTTACACTGGTACTTTGATGCATATAAGTCCTGTATCGAAGGCATCTGGGTGAGCTCGAGAATTGTACGGGAGATAATCACAACTGAAAAAGGGAACCGCTGCGATGTTAAAGAACACATTTTATAAGAACGACATGTAGATAACAGGAGGCTTTATAATTATGTCTATTGACGACATAACAGCTTGAGACTAGCCTTGTGTTCCATCACAGCTGAGGAAACGAACGAAATTTACAGACTTCATGTACTTACTCGCCGTTAGAGAAATAGGAAATGGCGAGATGTTAACATTTTGTCTACCCTGTTCAGTTACGAAAGTAGACTAATAAAATATAAAAGACATGCGGTAGCAAAATTAAAAGTAGCCATCAAAATTCGGGGTTAACTTTAAAGAAGGACGGTTATCAGTTTCAAGGCGGACAACTGCCTTACTCAATAGCTTATGCACACACAGGATCGAACGGCAAGTAGTGAATAACCTCATCCGAGTGAGCACGAGTAGGTTCCGATTTTGATTTAACACTAACACGTCGAACGAGTTGTCTGGGTCAGCAGCGTAACTTGTTTTCATCATATTGTTTGTAGCAAACACGGCAGGACATTAAATTATCTTTTATGTCATTACTGTGAGTTGTGTCATCATGAGAACCAAACGCTTAGGCGTGTGTTCACCCACTTCCTTTTGTACTCATTTATCTTTCCTATAAACATTGTCACCACTATGACTGCGAATGAAATGAGCTACTGTGTATGCGATGGAACACCTCAGCAGATCACGACTGTGAAAAGGCGGATCATCACCACCAGCTGTAAGCAACAACTGCAAATCACTGTCAACGTATGTACTGTTCAGGACTGATCAACCTGTAGTTCACGATAGTTGTAATGGAATAGTTCTTGAAAGGTACGCTCAGAACGACCTGCCTCTCAGAAATCATTGGTCATTGCTGGCTGTGAATTCTGACAAACTTCTCAGGTTATTCTTTTTACAAGTAACACCTACTCTAACAACTCTTTCTTTACTTGTAAGCAACCGCCGGTGCAGATCTGATAGGCTGTTCGAAACAGTGTTCGCATCAGACTTCGTTTGTAAACATCAGTCGCAAGAATGAAAAACTGTAGCTACTGGCTGCTCCAAGTGGACTTGCGGTACACTGAAACATGTAGTAGACCAACCTGTCGTCCAGTAAATAAGATGTCTAGGAAAGCCAAGCTGCCGTTTGATTTTTCCTTGCGGAAAACAAAGTGGTTAGGATGAAAAAATGTCCGATATTTTCAGGTGAAACGAAACGAATATTAGTGGTAAATGCTGGATATAATGTGCATATGATACTTTGATCTACTATTTGTTTGAACTTGCATCTAGTGTGCTGTACTCACACACATTCCAAGATTAAAACCAACAGCTGTTGTGAATGGTTACCAGAGGATAGGTAGCCCGTCCCATCGGTTGAAAACTAGAGTACAAAATACGATGAAAATTTCACCATATGCTCAACCTCAAACGTCACAAATCACTGTGGCTTGAATTAATATATCCGCGTTTCCGGCTACCATTAACATTGCCAAAAGTACGTATGTGATGGGTACTGTGTGCACCGCGTCTTGACGGAACGTAGTGTGATGCCTATCACGCTGATCTAAAGGTCAACGCTATCAAGCTGTCATGTGTTCCACCTAAAGACAAACCAATACTTCAGTTGTGTGCGAGACTGTTCGAAAGTGTCCTGCCAACTGGATGGGCGTTCACCCCACTGAAAATGTCGACTAGCGTTTTGACCCCTTATTCCGTTTCGACAATCATGTTTAACCAACTGTCCAAGTGTTTTACGATCGGGTTGTTGTCCAGATAGGCTGTTACCTGTAAACGGTGTTTGTATAATGGTTTGTAATATTGAAGAATAAGCACGGTTTGGTTGGCGGTGTGTGTTTCCGAGTTGGCTTATCACAGCGACGGAAACCAAAAGACTTCTGGGGAAATCTCTCACTGAAACTGACTTGCACTGAACCACATTGCACTACTCACATATTCTGTGTTCAGTGTAACCCAGAAAACAGATGCCCAGGATAAATGACTGGAGGTCCAAGCGGCCATCGCCAGCCAGCCGGATAGTAGAATAGAGTGAAAATGAATTCCTTACACCTCTTGGAAATTAAATGTATGGAGTCTCCAATGGGAAAATCCAAATAAGGAAGAAACATAAGACTAGGGAAAGTTCAGTGCAAAAGCATACATTGATGCTTTCCGTATCTATGCAGACGATTGAACACAAATGTCGACGGAAAAGCAGAACAAAACCTTCAGCATAAAACGTGCCAGTAAAACTGAGGAGAAGAAAGGATTTTGGATTGCTATGGCCCCGTTTTCTGCACAGCAGTGCACTGGATTAACAAAACTAACTGGGTCGTTGACTGATAAGAATGGTTGTCATGGCCTTGCGCCCAGTGTATTCACCGTCTGTTTTTGGACATTTCATCGTGAGTACGTTGTTGACGGAACAGTCCGAAAAGACCTGCGCGTTCTCGACTGTATCGGTCGCCTGGTCGTCATGAACGATGAAGCCTATTTTTGTCTTACATACCGCATGCATGAATTCGCGACCACGCATCTCTAGTTCCATGGACTTTTAGACGCCTAACCGAATCGCGCTGAATCAGACTGTCTTGATCACGGTTGCCTCCTTCTGCGATCATCATCATGAACATTGCTTTCAACCTCGAAGAAAGTAGTAGGTCGGTGGTTCTCGCTGACACTTCATTGACATAAAACTATGAAGAAAAAAAAGCCCATCCGAAAAGAAATATATGGAAAGCAAAGGAATCAAACCACCAAAAACTACTGTTTCACTACTCAATGTCCAACACCAATGTGCCAGGACCCTGTAAAAAAATGAACCACAAATGAAAGTAGGGTATCATTAACAAGACATCTTGTGAGCTCAAGAGACGCTTGGCACGCGAATTCGTTTATTGAGCAAACTCCCGTACAGGTCATGTCAAAATTGTACCACGCACGCACTCATTTGCATGGCAGGCATAAACTCACATACACTGGTTGATAGAAAGTTTTCATTCGCCTTGAGGAAAGTTTTCACATAGCTCTCACAAACTATTCCGATGTTCTCTTCTTGCTCGTCGTCTTCCTGGCGTTTGAGGCTTGCCATTTTGTTCTTGAATGTCTCCTGCTACTTGTGAGTAGTATACTTCTCACAACGAAACTGCCTGTTATACAACAGTCCTCATTATGGTTTTCACTACCCCGCATCACCACGCGCATCCACTCCATAAGCAACTCGGTTGAACAACGGCAACAATTAAACCACTGAGCCCGACCAGCTGCCATTTCTCCTAAAGCCTCGAGTCACCGACTCTGAGTCGCGAGTGCCTCGGACTAGCAGACGAACCCGTACTAGAGTGGTCAAGTCCTTCGTGAACCAATTCGTTTCTTTCTTCCAGGTTATCATTTGTTCACCTTGTACCTTCTGCCGCTGAGCGGAGATATCTGCAGAGTGCCCAGTGTAGCAGACGACTAGCTGGCATTCTTGGTAAATGGCCTAACCATCTGAGTCTGTTCAGGCCCAAAGATTGAGAGGAGAGACTTATGTGACATCAAATACTCGCTTCTCACCTTCTTCTGTGCTTACCCGGAAGTGTCATTTGATGCCTGCGATCGAACGCACAAAGTGATGTTCTAGCGGCTGAGGCTACTTCACTTCTACCCTGAGTGGCCAATTTTTACAGATGCAAAGTAGCACAGGTGTCAGTATCGCCCTATATCAGAGTCCCTTAAACCGCAAGAGACTTTCTCTGTCTCCTGAGACACCCTGTCTGGTGAATACCGTCTTAACCTCGGAAATATAGGCTCCTAGTTCATTTTGTATAACACCACCGCTGTTAATGCTACTACTGAAGTCAACAAACCGATCGAAAACCTAAAAAAATTCAACGCCCAACATTAAATCTACATAACTGTAGCAGTCCTGCAGAGACCATTCTCATTTCGTGGGTGAAAATTGCATTTCGATGTATGTAGCAGAACGCGTTGTGCATGCTGCCTATAAATTGTCAAACAACACTGTCGTTAGTGTACACAAGATCAGTTCATTTTCCGACAGGTGTGACGTCCATAATGGCATCTTGTGTGCGCCTCACACAGTTCCTCATTACTATATCAATGAGAAAATTAAACAAGGATTGTGAAAGTGAATAATCTTGATGTACACCGCTCCTGGTGCTAAAACTGTCAGACAGTTCACCATCAACCCTAACCTGAAATGAAGTATGGGAATAAAAGCCGACAGTATGCTCACATACTTGAGCGGTAGAACCCCGCGTTTAACCGACTCTAAAAGTGTAGATCAGTCTGTGATACTCGGAATTAGAGGTTTCGAATAGCCCTAGAAATCGTACATGGATTGAAACCTCCCACGCAAGTAATGAGGCGAAGACTTGGTACTGGCAGCAGTAAGCAATTGTTATTCATGGATTGAGACGCCAATATATGGATGTACAACAGTATTCAATAAATCACCGTTTGTCATTTGCTGATGTCATTAGCACATGCAACATCATGAACTGAATGTCAATTGGTGGAATACGGAACAGATGAATTGGCGAATAACGGAAGGCACAACAATGAGACCGTTCGTCCAGTCTTGATGTTGTATCTTTAACGCGATACATGGATTAGTCGTGCGCCAGATCCTTTGTTGTGTTGGGGTTTAGATAAGCGGTGAACCACCGCCGCCACCAAAAAAATCCACCGAATCAAACGCACATTGATAATCGAGAAATACAGCAACTGTTGGACGGCGGTACATATGACACTGCACAAGAATTTCGCGAAGACCAAAATGTGATCCACACACCACGCCCAGGCGAAACCAGCCTGCTCTTCCCTAATGTCTACCTCTCGAGCTGCAGCGAGTCGACGAAGTACAATGGATGTCAAAACCCTAATAGTGACCGGCGTTAAACTAACTCCCGTGCGGTTTTCCAAAGAGCCCCGGTCACCTCTCTGGAATATGAGAACTATTACCGACTGAGTCCAGCACTGAGGAATGGTCTCCGCAGTTCATACAAGCTGAGACAACTGAGTCAAAGCATCTAATAACCACTCCTCCTCCTCCTCCACCTTCGTTGAAAACCACCAACAGGAGATCATCTGGACCAACAGTCCTATCACGGTTGAGAACCGAAATTCACTTGCTGACAAAGGTCTTAGGAGGTGGTTCCAAACCTATCAACCAAGGGACTAGACTGCGAGTTTACGACGGCGGCATACTGGAAACAGGAGACCAGCTAAATTGACCCTCAAAATGTTCCGCCCACCGCTCTAACCACGTGCCTCGTTGACAACCACACTGACGGACAGTCACCTTTGACCAGTAGGACCGACAAACTGAAACGGTTTCCATATATCTAGATTTCTCCCTTGGTAAATCCTCACGATTAGCCATCAGACTTCGCTTCAACGTCCAGCGGATATCCTTCATAAATTATGTTAACTACTAGGAGGAACGCTGTCTTGCATCCAACGAAAATCCCCCTACGACTATGAGATCCAATGTTCGTTCAACCCACGAACCACCGTTCCCCATGCCACTGTACCTGCTTCATGAACGGCCTGTGAGGTATGGGTCCAGCAACCATTACGGTCTTCGGAGTGGGAAACACCGAAGTTGCTTTCTAAGCTGGTTTAGTACGTAGGCTCTACCGCCAGCATACCCCGTTTCTCAACTGCCAGTCGATGCTACCAGTGGGGTCGTTGTCCAGCCAAATTAACGGCAACGTAACAACACATGGTCAGAATCCACGTATATGCTCCAATAAGAACGACAGTCCTGAATGCAGCTCCGCCACCCATACCTAACAGCTATGTGGTCTACCTGAGACCAGACCTGATCCGGAGAAGGAGAGTGCCAATTATGACAATGACGCGCACGATGTCTAAAATTAATGCCGGCTAAAAATAGCTTATGCTCAGCGCACAGCTGCAACAATCGCCCGCCCTCAGCTGATTGGTGTGAAATTACCCTAAACCAGCCACCTAAACAAGACTCGACCTCACCAAGGCGGCCGATCTGGGCGTTCATATTTCCGGCCAAAACAACTACATTACAATCATGTGTCGACCGAAGAAGGGTGGCTAGATCCGAGTAAAAGGCTTCCCTGATACCGAAATTACTGCAGACAGTCGGAGCGTAAGCAGACACAATGAAACGATTTTTGGGAGTTTTGCACCTAGAGCTGATCTTAATTGAATCCGCCCGGCGGACAGCACAGAGTCGACTGTTAACGGGAATCCAGTCTACCATTGAAACTGTGGCCGTCGTGCTAAGGACTATATTTACTCCAACCAGATCGGTAGCGAAGGCTGTGAAATCGCCTGTAGTGTATGACCACTACCGGCTAGGTAATGCGGATGCTGTTAGGTCCATATGTTGACTACTGTCCTGGGTTCTACTCTCAGAGGTTCAACAGGCATCGAGTCTATCGTCCTTGTGAACGTTGAAAGCACTCATGTCACTTCACCCTCTTATCCTATACAAGGTACAAGGGCGATCAGCGTCTGATTGGTTAAAGATGGAATTCGAGGAGACAGCGTTACTATGATTAGCTGCACCCATTTCAGGGCCTGTACAGCAATTACTAAAAATGGAGGTCCGGGGTGACCTGAGAGCTAAATTTGATAGGACACTGATGGAGGAGTCATCAGTGGTACGTTTTCATCTATTCACCCTGCTCTACACAACAGATAGGACGACCCGGTTTATACTGCGAGACGGTCAGTGCAGTAAGGAACTAGTTATGATGTGGATGTTCTAAGCTGACGTACTGAGTGGTAGCCCAGAACTATACGATCCAACAATTGGGGTTCTCGTCCAATGTCATCAACTCGAAATCCTCTAGCGTAGTGTCTGAGAAGTGTAATCTAAAAGGAAGTGGCTTACATATTGCAGTTGTCAGCGTCTCAATACCTAGTTTTCATTGACCTACTACAATGTGGACAGCAAATTTGCTAAGTAAACAAACAACTTGGCTTTTATCGTCACGCTACGGTTCTTCTAGATACATCCCTCAAGACCTTCGAAAACAGATCTATTTTTGGCTACGCTAAGTAATAACCTTGGTCCATGAACAGATCTATCTACAGATTACTAACTGATTGACAGAAACCCAAGCAACCATTACTGTCTATATTAACAAGGACTTCAGTTGTAGGCATCGAACTTCCACTCAGAGAAGGCTGAAAGAAAAGCATTTCTTACTGGTGTTCATATCCAAATCGAAATTGGCTACTGTGGTTGTGAATATTGTAGTCGATCGCTATGGTTCTCCTTCGCTCCGTGCGCACTACTATCTACAAACAAAAGCATGCGCATTGTCGGGTTACTTAACTGACTTGAGAGCCAAAACATCGATTATACATCAAATGGCCATCCTTGACGTACTCATCTGGTATGCCGTCCTCCGAGTTCCGAAACGCAGCTGGTGGTATTGTGATCACATATAGACTCAGTAAGGGTGGGGCTTGGACACGGCCACGCTTCATGCCAGTGACACTGCCAGAATCACCAGAGGTCGTTTCTGCCGACGGCACCTTCGTCTTCATACCTACGTGCAAAATCTTAATTCGGTTAACAAGCTTACCAATCACCGTCCAACCTCCACGGAAAGAACTCGTGGCAGTCGATTGCATTCGCAGCACTTCTCCTATATGGGGAGAACGGAGAACACCAAGTCAATGGTACTGCGACTTGCCGAGAATTAACACTGCTCCTAAGGAGCATTGATTTCCAAACTTCCGAAATGATTCGGTTCGGCGGAATTCCTACTAGAACCTTTTTAGCACGGTTCATCGAACTGATGGCTTGAGAAATGTCGATTCTTCACTTTTACCCCTACCCTTAAACAAAGATACAATGAAGGCGTCTTTGAAATCCTGAAGGATCGTTTTTTTTCTAATATGATGGAGAAAACCGAGGTGGGGCATGTACCAAATTTAAGTCTCCGGGATTAAAATGTTCTTCGGACAACCTATCTTCTTCCAGGCGTCTTCCCACCTAACAGTTTTTTGATAACCCTGTACACCTCTGTCAGATCTAGAGCAAGAGCAGGTGACTCACTTATGGTCTGTTTTGACGGACTATCCAATGACATCCGGCTAACAGTGACCAGTCAATTTGACAGGTTACCAGATTGTTTGTACCAGGCCCTCATGATGTATTCCTATAGTATTCGTAAAATGTCAGTCGCCATCAACTAGTGCTTTAGTAGACTGAGCAGAGATGAAAAATCTCCTTGAGCAGGTCACATAACTTTACTCGTTAACACTGATCTTCGTAACTCTACATCAACTCACACAGCTTTTCCACAAGTAGTCCTTGATTTTAAGTCGAACATTACCCTACCAACTCTATTCGATATCCTCACGATCAGGACTCGATTGCAATGCTTCGTTTTGAAGAAGGCCTGGTGAAAAGTCTACGGGAATGCAGAAGTTGCGACAAAATGAATGTTGTCTTTGATTCCAAGTCGTTTGTCTGGTTGACAGGGACCGCTCCGTACCGTGGATCTTTTGCCTCAGTGTTTGGGTTCCTTTGTGAAAACAGTCAACACTTCGTTCCGCGTCGAATCATTAGGGGCCGTTCTGACAGTGGGTGCAAACTTTTCGACAGCTGTTGTCGCGGTCTACTCCTTGAGGTGTCGTCAAATATTGTCAAGGCTACTGGATACTCGAATGTTTCTGTGATAAACGGCAATTTCAAGCTGAAACATGATCCTCGTCTTTAACTTCTCCAGCCTACCATCATCCTGCTGCTGCCGCTGATCTACAAGAAACAAACCTCCAAAAGTGTGGTCCCAACCAGACTATAAACCGTGCTGCGTCCAGTCGAAGGCATCACTCTGGTAATACGTACCTCGGGAATGTCACTCTATGGTACGATCACGCAGTCAAGCAGATGGTGGTGTCCATCTGGTGGACGAATCCACGTCGTGTTACCACCCCTATCAAACTAAGATCAGGTGTTTGTGATAATTACCACTTGAGAGACACATGTGTGGGGAAGACGACTACCTTTCTCTCGTACCGCACCAATGCCATGGGAACTGATTACTTCCAGTCAGGCTGCTGAGTTGCGTCCAATTTGCGCAGTCGAATTACCCAGAACAAACGGCTGGTCACCCCCCGGTGTCGAGGGGATTGTGGTGAGTAGCTGACCATAGAACTGTATCGTCTATGTGACACTTAGACAATAGCAGGTGGGGTCGCAAGCGCAGTTGAAATGCACATCAAGCACTGTCGCAGATGAGAACTTACTCACAGTTGTGATTGAAGCGGTGATCGATTTTCTCTGACATCGTCGGATGTGGTCATTAGTATTCGGTGTGGCTTCCATAGATATGCAAACAGGCAAACTCTTGTGCTATTTTGAGGTTATTTTTGCCCCTATTATAGTCTGATGTGAATTCAATGCAGTTTAACAAAGTAAATTTATGCTATTGTTAACAGTTCTTCTGCTAACATTTAGAATAAAATTCAAGCTAACTGTGCAATTAGAAGCAAGTTTTGAAAATATAGGTATGCTAGTTATGTTCAGGTTCCTGGAACGAGTACGGCACAATCAGTAGACTTTCATAACCTTGCCTTCCAGGCAAACGTGTCTTCAAAACAAACTACGTGGTTTGTGTCACTCAAGTTATAAAGTCTGTATTAATGCCCAGAAGAAGCGCTGTAAACAGCATACAACAGAATCTCAGCGCCTTCCAGCTGTAAAAACTATACAAACTTTGTGTTCATGTTTTAAGAACTCAGTGGCTTAAGTCTTTCCATCAGTTACAGATTGCGCAAAACCAGTCGTTATTTCTCAGCCAGAAGTAGATTCGTATGATCGTAAGATGCCTAAAGTTCACATGTGGAAATTGCCTGAAACCTGTTTGCCTTATCACTAATACCTCGCAGCACTGTATTCACAAAAACACTCCAGTTTTTACAGGACTAGGTAAACAAACTTGTAGGTTTCTTCCGCTGAACTTTCTCGCACAAGGAAACTCAATTAAATTGACAGAAGAAAATAGTAAATGTTGCAGATGACATTCTGACCAAAACTAGTCATCAGTCATCTGAAGAGTTCATTCTTGATTATCGGTACTGTTCATGCTTAGCAGCTCAATCTCATATAAGTTCATTTCAACTTGTAATTTTTCCTGTAACTACATATTATCTTCAACACGTTGCCAGAGAGGTTATTGTAATCATTGGATCTGCAGTCTTCACAGTATAGTCATGAAGTCAAACGGATTAGATAGTCGCTCTCTTCCATACCGAGGAGGCAATTGGTGTGGACCACTGCGTGTGTTTGGGACATTCATGTGTTATGTCCAGACGACTACTGAAACTCACATCTCCTTTAGGTATTCAGTGTCTCAAATAAATCAGGTATAGTCACGACCACGAGTTTTTGAATAGGTCATCGTTCCAGAGGTTATCCACTGGCGTATACCACTGCGGCGAATTTTTCCTATCAGGTCCAGTGAAGAATACAAGGCGCCGAGTCGAGGAGGTTTTGAGAGATATCATGTCCTCAGTTAAGCGTTACTTAATGTACTATCTTTATATTGCAGTTGCAAAACGTCAGAGAAGGGGGTAGATAACACTTGTCTCTAAATGTAATTATTATCGATTACGTTAATCAGGGATATATTGTCTCCCAAAGAGCGATAAAAGTACATAGAACGGCAGTGATGCCTAGTACTTGAGACAGAACGGCAGTAATGCCTAGTACTTGAGACAGAAGCCTGCGTCAAGAAACTTACCAATAAAAGTTTTTTAGGTCATATTGAGATCAAAGCGGTTAGCAGTTACGATGTATTGATTTTGAAAGCTTTCAAACATCGGTCACCTGAATCTCCGCTTTTAATGTCCAAATTATTATGATGGCACTTCCTTGAGTCCTTCACACTACGTGACGTGCGTCCGTAACGGCTTCTAAAATGATCGCTGATCTAACCCAGAGCCAAATGAGACCCACTTTGGGACACAAATGCTACGAGCGTAACGCCCAACAACAATAATCTTAGCATTTTCTTCGTTTATCGCTGTGCTACGGACGTTTAAATATGCACAGAAGGCCGTCCGTAGAAGCTGAGATTCCTTCTGGTTCTCTTTTTATTGTGTACCCGTTCATTATTTAACATTTTGCTTGCTTCCTTGTAAGTTCTTCTTTCGTCATTTGTTACTCAAAGGGCATTGATTGTTAACTCATGTCATTTTGAGTATGATTTTTACTTCTAATTCTTAAGCGATATTGTGTTCTTGTGGACTGTTAAATTATTTTGAATTTCGGTCGGAACATCCTGTGGTATTCAGGTGAAAGCCAGGAGATTCTGATTGTACAGTTCTGGTCTTTGGAACTTCGGTTTGACATACGTAAAACTTGTTAACTAGAAGGCGTATGTTGAATTAAAAGAACTAGTCCATAAGTTACATCGGATATATATTGCGTGGTAGATTCCCGTATAAATTTGCAATGAACTGCTGTGTTGAGGCTGGAAATTGCTTTGATCAACATAGGGAATAATACGTCTTGTGGATGTAAGACCATGGCCGAAATAGGTGCCTCCGTAGAGAGAGTTAGTAACGTTACTCCCGACCACTGGTCGTATTTCAGTGAGAAGAAAATTTTAGGCCTGGTAGTGTGCTAGCATGGTTTCGAGTGCTTCCGGAAAAAGAGAAAATGGTACCACCGTTATCCGATTTTACGTTGAACAGGACTAGCATTCATTCAAGATAACCGACTCTCCGCTCATGCACGAGTGGCGAAAAGTTGTCTGACTGTTGGCAAAATGTCTAACGAGTGGGTGTAACGAGCTTGATACGGGAAAAAACACTGACACATTTTCACTGAAAATCACGTACGAGACACCAAAGCTCAACCAGTACTTTTTTCAATAACAACTCTTCTGTTTGGCTGTACAGAATGTGATCACTTAGGTGGGCAGTAGTCACAGGATAAAAATAGTTTATCAATAAAAGTCACTCAAGGTGTACCAAATCGTAACATGTCCACAAGTTGGACCATGTGACAATGTTTAGTTAAAATTCTCCTAAACGCGATGACTGTCTCTGCCGTTACCGGAACAAGCACAACACAGTTGGGTGTGAAATGCCATGGCAGTCGTGAGTGGCGTCCACGTTTTAGCTGTCTAATATGGTTGAGATATTAACCCCATAAGACGTGCACTTGTCTGTATGGTTCAACGATCATCATTTAAAGTCAGACAGACGCTCAAGTTCAATCCGAGTGATCATTCCAACATAGCCTGTTTTGTGGGTATACTGGAATCTTTCAGGAATTGCGTCATTGTTAAGCTGGCTCGCCGGTGTTATCCTGCGATGTAAGTTCTGATCGGGATGCTCACCGCTCTGATTTTTTGAGCGATTACATGATCTATTAAACTCAAGAAGGGGACAATTTGGCTTTTCACATGTTCGTATAATTTAAACTCAAACGTTCACAAATGGTTTTCAAATATACTTAAGCTCTCCTGTCTTTAAGAAATGCATGGAATATACGGTTCATTCGCGCAGTAAGAAACCTTTGCAGCAAGATGCAATAGTTTGCAAAGAAGGGTCACTCATTTGAAGCACGGGTGATAGCCAATAACCATACTTATGCGGTAAATACACCCTATTCAGCTGGTGGAAGCGCCTCAGCAGCCAGTCAACGGCAGCGGTTGATGAGAATGACTTCGCGACACTGTGTAACACGATATCGAGAAGTGTGTAGGTTTTGTTAATCCCAATTACCTGATGATTGTTAGTCAGTTTTGTAGACGAAGTAGTGACCTGATATATTGGTTTGTTTCATACATGCTGTGAATGGAACACAGGATAATCACTTTTTCGTGAAGCAAAAACAGCGCACTGTTAACAAAAACAAATTGTCTCTTGAGAAGTAGAATGAAGACTTCAGGTCATGAGCCAACGGACATATGTCCAGTCGAGTATTTCAAGATTAGACCCATAGAAGATATGTGACAGTTCTAGGTACATTCCTAAGTTTCCTGTTCAAATTTAGTGGCCAATTGTGCCCTGTTAGCTACAGAACAGTGAGATTGACGAAGAAACTGCTATTTTCCAGAAGTTGCCTTGTTATCGGTTACAACTCGGTTGTTTGTTTGCTAGATGTAAGTTTAGACAGGTTTCACTACACAAGATTCATTTTCCTCCTCAGTTTCGATTTCCACATCAGGGCTTGCTTTCGTTCTTTTCTCATAACTACAAGACAGATGAGTATAAGTTTCTATCACTGATGTACTATTGTCGACCGTGATGATGACTGTGACATTGTTATCGTGGGTGCTTTTATCGTAGGCTTGTCAATTTCATAACGCGTTTCATTGTATCGCTTACAAGAGATTTCTGTCATTGTCCGATTGGTTTTGCTAATTTACATACCACCAAAACAATACAGAAGGAACAGTGGGACGGTTTGGTCAGTAAAAGCATATCTCTCATTTAACCTGAAGTTCACATACGATTGTCACATAACCGAGTGTTGCTGAATGTTTGTACGTGGTGATTCTTCGTGTATAAAATGACTTTCCAAAATATAGTGGTTACTAATCTGTCCTCATGAGTATGAATTCTCTAGTCTGATTCCTGCCTTGAAAGTGGCTATGTATTGCTGTTTAGTGACAGTTAGCTTGTAGGATCCGAATCTCTTACTTTCTTTCATATTCAATCTGCCTCGAAGATCATGTGAATGTCTGATCTGTACGTGAACATTAGTGATGCTCAATATGTCGCATATTGGGAGAGATTTTTAGAAACACATACACTTGGATAAATAAGAGCGTAAAGAGGAGAATCAAAGAGGTTAGGTTAGTCCTCCTATCCGTTGCACTAGTTTCTCTGTAAACTGACCTCTACCAGCCGTTTGTGGTTGCTCTGTTGTGTAGTACGGCACACGTACGGGTCTTCAAATAACCTGCTGGTGCTGTGTAAATTGCATCCTAACCACAAACGACTGGAAGTTTCTGGTTGACGAAAATAGTGAAACGCCACTGGTGAGAACAGTTCATGTACGCTTCTGTAGTTCAGATGGTGAGTGCCCCATGATCTAGTGGGTAAGCTTCTGGGCTACCATTTGGACGCTTACATGCAGGTCGTGAATAGGGCCTCATGACACGTCTTTTAGTGAGAAGACTCAACATTATGTAGGCTAATTTGCTGCTGGTAACTTTGGAAATTGTAAGTACTGGAGACAGATCTTTCCGAGTGTAAGTCCATGAAAGTATTTCAAAAAAATATTTTGGCTGCTGACCACTTTACGAAACCTCTCGATCCCTGGTTCACTGCTTGACCGCCATTGAACCTCAACACTTGTTAGCGCAGTAATGTGCTCGAGATGACTTTCAAAAAAATTAGTCCCCCATTTACTGCTGATTGGCCAGCTTAACGAATCTTCTTGAACTCTATTAGCACAGACGTAATAGCATGAGGTTTCGCACTCCCAATCTCAGTGGAACCCAGCTTCACCTCATTCTTATATTGAAGGATCAAGGTGTGATGCGGAAATGTGGTTTCCTCGTCTAGTAAAACACAATCCATCTGTTCAGTTTTTGAAAGGATGGCTTCAATTACTGAATAGTACTT
This sequence comes from Paragonimus westermani, assembly GCA_008508345.1. NCBI lineage: Eukaryota > Metazoa > Platyhelminthes > Trematoda > Plagiorchiida > Troglotrematidae > Paragonimus > Paragonimus westermani. Next base: position 164,290 of record QNGE01000935.1, on the reverse strand, counting down.
TTGTCAATGTCTGATTACTTGGTTATTTTCCACCACACAGATGCAGTCTGCTTTCACATTGAAACCTGTCTTTTTCTGCCGGTACAAACGTGCGACCACGTTTCTGTTCAGAACTGACTGGTGCAGTCACAAGTGATTCACACCTGAGCAAACATCCACGGCTTTGGAAACAAACCTGGAATATTTCGTTTTAAGTTATCTAAATTACTATTCTTGTGCTTCGTGAACATGTGCAGTGTGCATTTTTTGGAACTGATCCCTCTCCACTTCCCAATCTGAGCATAATAAAAACACTTTATTTGTGGGTTGAAAAAGCCAACTGTCTTAAGAGTTTTCGTAACGGGTGCCAAATGATATCCGGATGGATCATTTGTAAATGCGCATAGATCGATGTAATCCACTCATTTTGTGTGTATTATTTCGTTTTTCGGATAATGTCTCTTACGAACATCTTAGTAATCTCAATAATCACAAACTCGTTGAAAACTATGTAATTTTAATATCTGAGGTCAGATGACATTAGCGAAACTGATTGACCTCCAAGAGCTAATCTGTACACGATAAAAGACTGAAAAAGCTTCAGTTAGAACTGACTGCATACTTCCAATGGTCCGAGTTACTCAACGGGATTGTCCTAGCAAAAACAATTCGATCATTCTCATCAGCCATTTCATACCTACCGGAATACACATGAATATCAGTTGTGGTATACTGTCATATGCCTATTCATATTGTGCACAGAACGTTTGCAAGCTCAACTATGTTGCCATTGAATGGACTTCGGATTGTCTTCTGATTCTAGTTATTCTTCCTCGTACTGCGAGCAAACTGCACTTAGGAGGTCATAAGGTTTACTGGCTGACTCATAAATACTGCCTGCGTTGGTTGCCGCCAAATCGACCAGTTTAGATTTAAATTCAGGACTTAATTCGAAACTAGATTGGTTCAGCCATATCTTTGTCCGTCACCTTCTAATATTTTCAAGTTCTTAGTTGCACTCATGGTCCAAGTAACATATTCGAGGAGAATAGTTCAAGCACATTTACAATGAACGTAACGTGCACAATTTCTGACTTGCGACCTATACGGAGTAAGCAAAAAATATGCTTACCCCTCATAACCATATGTTGACCATTATTTCGAAAGGTGTAACAGTTTTGATTCAAGTTGATAGCCGAATGTAGTGAATGCTACTGTTCAAGTAAATCAACGAACTTTATTCTATCACATCCGCCTTCTCATCCACTTCGAGTGTTGTGCTGATTACCCTCATAATTTGAAAGACGAATGTCGAAGAAGGTTACGTTTTGTACAGGCACAACTCTTGCAAGTAAAAGTCGGCGGTTTGACGGTGACAAGCTCATTCATTAATAAGAACATTACGTTCATCTGGATGCACGGTTACATTTGTGTCATCCATTGCCCAGGACCACGACATTTCACAGGTAAATGTCACTCAAATTACGAATTAACATGATGCTACTTGAAAGTAGTCCGTCTATATGAAGGCAAGTTTGAACAATTAAGAACGTTTCTTCAATCTTTATCAGTTACGCTTAAAAGATTGTGCTATTTTGTCACTTCGTATCAAAGGTACAATCGATCATTTGACCCTTAAAGAACGCTGATTTGTAAGCAGAAATGCTGATGCTCTACTTGCTGCTTAGAAGTGATAAAAAATAACATTATCACAGCAATAATCAAAAGTTCTCACAAAAATATTTCCACAGTTGTGTCCATTCTAAACCCCAAGTAGTACAACTATGGAGAAATTATCTGGAACAGTTGCAGTAAACTTACATCACGCCAAAATTCTGAAAACCTATTTGAGGTTCAAGAACTCTAACCACTTAGAACTAAACACCAGCACAAATATGTAGACAACACTCCTGAGGAAGGTCACCCGAGGTGGTTGAAACGTAGAGTTTTACAACTTGCTCGAAACGTTGTGTTATTCCCAATCTGTTTATCAATAACAAATATGTCATATTTTTGTGATTTCCAGATTCTTGTTGTTTAATGGGAAAGGTTCCACTCCAACTAAAACCGTGAGGTAATCAACTCAGTGTACTATTGAGCGTATAATGAGTGAAGCAAGTGATTAGTCTTCAGCCATTATCACATATTCATTTTCGTTGCGGTTAGCCGCAATGAAATTCGATCTCGTCAGACAGACGCTGCGAGCTTGCGAAAAATGCGCAACTCAGAACAGCAATAATAGTCCATGCGGTCCCGCTGATCTAGTGCTCGCTCCCACGATACAGTTTTGTTCACATGACATAAAGGAGTATGTGGCTGATGATGTACCGTTGTGGCCCGGTGGAATAGACACATGGTACAAAAATCGCCCACTTGATCTCAATGATTTAGGGCAATTTTAGTGCAACTGTGACATAGCTTATGAGAGTAAACTTGAAGAAAGCAGTATGTTGCATGCCCTCGAGGTTGAGTGGTGTACACGGGTGGGCTGCTGGAACAAATTACGAGAGGGCAATAATCTTCGACATTTACAGGTCACTTGTACGTGTATGGTAGGTTTTTAAATGAACTTGTATGATGGCTGACGAAAACCGTATCCAGAAGGAACCAGTTATCTCAGCAGCCTACCTCGGTTTTGAATCACCATGCGATTTTCCCAGACATCACGAAAACTACGATTATCAAAAGCGCTGTAGATAACATTGATTAGCGCAGATCCCGACTTCGATGGAAAAAAATGTGTTTATTTAGAAGATACATTAAGTGAATCATGACACCTAATTGGCGTGTGACACCCCTGGTGTACAGCGCTTACACAATAGTGGACACAAATCGAATAGAACTATTGGTGTCACTAACCAATAGTGAACTAGACACAGGGGGAATAATACAGACGAACGCATATCACCGGTGAACAAAGGTAGAACATCAAGAGGGCTAACCGCACATACAGAGAGGTTGGCGCAGTATCCGTTACCGCATGCGGACTAAATGTGGTAGAAGAACTGAGAGAAAAATACATTGCCGTTTCATAGAGAACGTATATCTGAGGTGGCGATCGATCAGATGAAGCATAATGAACATTCACCAATACGGAGAAACTATTGCACGTGATTGGAAGTACGAGTAGAGCACGACAACTGTGTTTGTCATATCTAGTCCGCAAGAGAAACAGTCGTTTTTCAAAATCGTTACGATTTTAATAGGGTGTTAACCGTCTTGAAGGTCTTTTTTAATACCTATGTGCTAGTTCGTTGTGAGGCTGCAATTTGTTCCAAGGCTTCCGCGGTTCGCAAAAGCGGTTGCAATTAACGGGTAGACACCATCTCAGTGTTCTGATAACTGATACGTACTAACATATAGTGTGCATGTATGGCCACTTTTCGCGTTGCCTCACANTTCTGATAACTGATACGTACTGACATATAGTGTGCATGTATGGCCAATTTTCGCGTTGCCTCACACATTCCACTGAACTTTGTTATGGGCTACTGTATGTACCTGATGAGATGCGACGAAATGTGATCGACAAATACTTTGCTTCTGACTTGNGCTTCTGACTTGGATGCTCAATTTGCTGCCGGAAGAAATTGATTTACGTTTAACAAAACAAGCTGACTTTGTGGTGGGTGATCAGAAATTTATTAAATTGTTACACCATTCATAAGAGAAGTTTTTTATTATGTCAAACAATCGCCTATTATAGCAATATCCGGTTTAGCAGCAGAGGACCTATTTGTCTTAAAAATGTGAACTGAACAGAGCTGACTGGTTTACATTATTCTCGTTTGTAAAAAAGTGTGAAGAAGTCGAAGTTCAGGTTTAGAAGCTCACTATCGGAACGTATTTTGACTACCAGGAAGCGAAAACTAACAACTGGAATGAAGACGGTTAGAACTTTAGCAAAATTTCTAATCAATATCTGGTTGGTAGGGTTTTGTTGGAGTTATGCACGGTTCACCGGAATTAATTATCCTTGTTCACAGCAGCGACGAGTTATGACGTTTCGAGTTCTTACCCACAACCTAACACGAAAATTAGGGTATTGATTAGCACATAACGTAATGAACCTGAACATTTTCATTATTTACTGCGTGTTTCGAATACACATCATTAAAAACAAACGATATATGTAAAACAAACGACCGAATCACGTAAAGAATTCATCATTAGTTCAATATCATCATGGGCTATGGTTAACAGTGATGCTCATGACGAAAGCATGGAATACTGTTGCAGTTGATGAAGGTTTGTCTGCAATCAATCCGTCTTCTCGTATGCTGTTGCCAATGGATCGTAAATATGACAAAGAGGTGCATTTGTCCCGTATTTTGAACAATCCAGAAAAATAACAAATATGTGACAGAAGAATTGTATGCAGTAAGAGATTATCTGGAACCACAGAATCTGACTCAATAAATGTTTTGTGCCGCTCCAATTTTTGAAGCAACCTAGACATCATGTATAATGGTTAAGGGTTAAAGATGTGTAGCTTATGAATCAAGTAATTTTCCGAAAAAACCGCTGTGAATGGACACCTCGAGAAATTTATAAATGAACCAATTGAAAAATATCCTGACTCTGGCCAGACTCAAATATGAGACAAATTTCAGAGCTCTCGATGTGAGTTTGTATCTCAAGTTGTAGGGTGCCTACAGCCTTTGGGGATGTTATTTTCTCTTCTGGTTCTAGTCCAGCCACAGTCCAGAGTGGCCTCTTCTAAATTGCCAGATTTGTCACAGTGATTATTAACAGTGCTCTAATGGATGTTTGAATCCCTCAAGATGTTGCTCAGAGCTAAGTAAAATGAATGCCAGTATAAAGAGAAAAAAACGGAACAAGTCGTTGAAATCTCGTAAACACAACAATGGCGGTGACCCGTTGAGACTACCAGAACATTAGACGAAGACATTCGTAGCGTTTTAGCGCCTCCGATCAGCCACCGTTAGCTAACCGGTTGATCATCAGGGGCCTATGACGTTGACTAGTTTTTAATCGATACTTCTGAGCTATCCCTATGAAAATTACAACCGAGAGTTGCTTGTGTGATTCAAACATTCTTGGTCTTAAATTTTTTATGGTGAGTGCATTTTGGCAACTATCATGCTGATGGGTTCAGTTAACGGACAGATTTAGTCACTCTAGGAACGTCAGCGAGTAAAGTTCAACGCGAATCAGTCATGATAATAATATGTAACCAGCGTCGCATTTGAGACCAAATGGAACTAAGTAGTTTGCTTTCGATCAGTCGGGTTCTAATGGCCCAGGGGTCTAAAGAGTGCAAAATATCTAGACCACCTGGATTGTTTCGCACAGAAGAAAATTAGACAAAGTGGATTATTGAAAACAAGTTCTGTCGAACCCCGTTTTAATTAAATCAGTATCTCAGTAATATATGTAAAAGTTCCTTAAGAGATGGGTCCAACGGTTTTGTGCAAATGCTGAATGAAATTATGATCAGCAAAGATTGAAACTTCTGGATAAATGCCAAAAAATATCCGAAGAAATTACATACAAATCTCCATATACGATATCTTTCTGAGTTCTGACTATTCGACTTAACAGAAATCGTAACATTCGGCTGTTTCTGTTAATTGTACAGTATCGTACTTAGCTGACGAAACTCTTTTGAATACATTTATCTCAATGTATCTGAAACCTGCGGTCAGCCTTGTGGTCTATGTAGTGCTTTTAACGAACTGCACAAGAAAGGGTTCTTTGTCCGCTGTGCTTCAGGCTTGACCATCTGGAACCGCAATCCACACGAACTTAATCGTCTTAATGTATGACCCAATGGTCATCTTGTTGCTGTTGCCTATTGATAATCACACTCCATTTGACATGATTCCTGTTCTTTTGCACGGAATGCGGGTACACCATGGGATATCGGTACCTAGCAACTGACTGGTAATTGATACAAGATGTGCTTTCCCATCCTTACTAATTGTCGAATAAGTCGAAGTACGGGGTGGATTTTTTGAAGAGCCTAGGCATACTAGTATAATCAAAAGTCAAAGTGCCTGACTCCATTTGTTCACTACAAAAGTGCTTTATACCCAGATCACTAGCCCACAGTCTAATCAAAGTAGCTCACTCCAGATTACCACAGCATTGTCCACAACAAACCGAATCTGTCAGACGCCGAACACTTGGTAACACTGTTTGGCATTATGAGTCATTTGAGCAATCTCTGGTGTCGAAACCCGATTACGCTACAAGTTCGAATCAGGTCGGAAATAGCTTATCCACCAGACTGCTTATTTGTACTTCTGTTCTACTAGCCTCGCTGGACCTTAATTCAGCTCCCATCAACCATACCATCCCTATGTTTTAGCAAAGCAGGTGAACAGTCATATCAGTACTGGCCTTTCAGAAATCATAATGGGCTACGTCACAGACCCAGAAGAATATTCAAAACTATTTCACGAACAAGAAAAGTCATCAAATCGCCAATTAAATACAAAAAATGCCACACAACAGACAGCCAGTGAAAGCGTTAAACGTACACACTTAGACTGACGTTACATGTGAAAATATTGTGGATTTTTCAATGCAAAAAGCAAGGTTGACTGTAATCTGAATGTTCACAGAGAGTCCGTATCTAGAAGTTCCGGTTTAATAAGTTGTGAGTTCGCAGTCGAATGACCTGGCTTCACAGGTGAAGATAGCTGACCATTGGCCTCAGAATCAAAGTTGGCGTTGTTACCACACCGATTCTTAAGATCTTCTGGTGCACGCACAACAGTTGTCTCAAACGAACTCGACATTGCTGATAACAAATGGAACCAAGATGTGAGCATGGTCACTGGAACTGGCATCCAAACACACTGCTTGTCTGTTGTAGTGAGCAATTCATCTGTTAAGTTGGGTAATGAGTCAGGGTTCGACTGATTACCATGAGCCAAAGGAATAGTGTCTTGTCTGTCATCTTTGTGTATGTTTCGACAAGGAAATTCCAAGTTAACATCGGTCACCTCATGTCCTAATGTGGTTGCACTTGTGCGTGTGGGAGTGGGATGACTATTGCAAGAAGTGGTGGTACCAACAGGAACATGAGTATTACACAATACTGATCGATTTAAACGAGACAGCTGTTCCCCTAGTCTTCGCATGTTGATTGCATGACGTTCATGGTGCAGTCGTGTGGGTGAGTTGTCGATCCGCCTTCTTTCTTTGTTTGTCTCATTTGAGGACTGTGTACATTCATTTTCCAATCCTTGCCTGATCGATGCGTATATTAAACTATCTAAGTGGGAAGAGGCGTGTTTAGAATTGTGTGTCGCTCGGTCTGGTTCTACAATGGACTCTCTAAATGACCAGTGACAACTGCATTGGCAGTTTGGCGAAAGAGGTCTGAGTCTCTGAAATGCGGTCGAGGTTGTTTCTCGTCGCCTTCCAGTGATCACAGACGAAAGGTCTGTTCGACTGTCAGGGGTTGTCGGCCCCGAGTTCCGACTTGTACGTTGTCCAAGCCCATCCGGCTTGTCTTCTGCAGGAATATCGTGAAAGGCTGGCTCAATCACAGGTTCAAAACGCAAACCACTTGTTAAACCGTTGGTTAAAAAGGGTGCAAGTGTTCGCTTCGTTGGAGGAGAACAAAGCTGGCCAGTGGTCGTAGCCATACTATTGTGAAATGGGGGCTGGGCGACTTGGATGTCGGCGGATGAGCTCATGTCCGATTGCTGTAAACGGATGTTGGGGACTGGATTTTCACTCACTATTCGTTTGAAGGTGTTTGCTGTTGTCTGCAGATGTGACTGATTACTGACTGGATCATCGATTTCACCGTTGACCTTCGGTTGTGTTTGCTCGCTTGTATCAAGGAATTGCATTGAACTGGTCGGTATAACCAAGTGTTTCCAAGATTCAACCGATGTAAGTGAGCAGAGTAAATGCGTTAGCTGAGCCAGTTGTTCACTGTCGAACACACTGTTAGAATTTAACAATCGAAAGGCAAACGGATTCCGCTTGAGGAAGGTATGTGCAGCCAGTGCATCGAAGGAGAACCTGGGTATTTGGCTATTAAACTGATGGCTTTTGTTGTCGGCTACTTGTTCGCCATATTCATCGGTGGGACATAAACTTGGGACTGGTTCAGACAATGGGTTTCCGGGTACATCAGTCTCAGAGATCACCGCACAACCTGGGTCGTTAACTGTACCGGGAGATATATGTAATGTGTTATCGGAAGGATATCTCCATGCTGCTTCACGGCCTAGGTTCTGGAATTGATAGACCTGTGACCAACAACTGGCCCGTTCTTCATCTTCCTCACCCCTTCCACTACCAAAAGGCGTTGGAGATTTGGGAAGTACTCCATGCTCAACGGTTTCATCACTCGGTTGCACATATTGTTCTAGTCCATTCTTCGATGGGCAGCAGTGGGGCGTCGTCAGCATTGAGCCCTCATTTACGGAACTTTGACAAAATTTGATCAAATTACGCAGCCCAATGAACTGATAGACAAATTTGTGACCGTGCACTTTTCGGATAATATTCTTTTCGTAATAGTACCGTAACGCACGACTCAATTTGTCATAGTTCATTCGGTGATTCCGGTCTTTTCGCATACCCCACAATTTGGCCACACCTTCTGCTTGAAGTAGAATAAACTCACCCTTCTTGTTGGTCCACCGAATCATATCCGTATGCTTGTTAGACAGGAGCAGTTCGAGTAAGAATTGCCACAAGGTCAGCTTGCCACCGTTTGTGCCGAGTTCCGAGATCTGTGATGTGGAAAACAGGAGAGCAAACAGTACGTATTAATCGAGTAGCACTTGACTGAAATCTGTTTGACCAACTCATGCTATACGCGATTTCAGGGAACAGACAAACATGAGTTCGCAATGCACAGTATTTGAATAGGGGTCTCCCATTGTACTATAACTTAAGCTGGTAGTTTAAAAAACAAGTGACAATCGATTAAATAGCCTGTGAGTGTGCCTTTATCATCTGCCAATGATGTTAGGTCATGGCTACCGTTTTTAAGCGTTTCGTCAAAGACTTAGCTGATGGCTATCCTATATGTAAAGAAACAATCTGATTGTAAATTCAAATCGAGTATATTTACCATTGTGTAGAAATAAACAATCTTATCGAACATAGGAGTGTATCTTTATTTGTTAATGCTCATTTTATTTTCGGACTCACCAACGCAATGGGTTCGGGGTTTAAGCTTCTGTCAGGCAGTTCATGACGTACAACAAACGCATAGTGTGTGACCTTGTCGTATTTGAACTAACGGGTAGTGAATGCTGAATGAAATTGATTAAAAACGGTAAAAAGCAGTCAGAAAAAGCTAAATTACCACAGGAAAACCCGTATTTTTGTATATGAACGTCAGTTGCCGCAAACAACATTGTTTCACTTGAAACGAAACGGACAGTGGGAGCATTGCTTACGCACGCTTTTGGTTGAACCTTCAGATCTGGATGATTCCATCGTGTCTGGAACTCGATCAATGGAATACACATTAGATCTACAATTCTCCCTTCACCCATTCAGATCAAAGTTACTCACAAAACCCCTTCACGTTCCCAAAGTTCGCGAATATCCTAGCTTCCGTATTGCTGATACTAGAAAAAATTGAACCAAACTTGAAGATAATCAACGCTCGTGTCATGAAGAAATCCACTGACCGAATTTACATTTAATATTTAGCGACACTGCATGATGTGTAGCTTAATTTTTTAAAAATTTCCATATCAGTTTTGAGTGACGGAGAGTATGTTCACAATTTCGATGGTATTCACTGTCAATACGGCAGTATCCTCCCATTTATACTGGAGTTTTTACTGGCTACGTTCATTAGTACGGACACTGACTGGATTAAATCCATTCCTATGAAATTCTTCTGACTGTTTCTAGCATTCCGAGATTTCAACATTTCAAATGACCAACCATTTATATTCATGCAGTTTGTCAAGCCAGTCTGTTTCTTGGATAATCGACAATGGAATGGTGAAAGTCTCTGAGAATGGGTAACACATTTCTGGCCTGAAGTTAGCACACAGCCCATGTAGCAGGTGGCTGGAGAGTAAAAGCCAGGAGAAACCGATAGTGATGTCCCGACCAAGCCGTGGTGACCAACTTGACCTATTGTCTGGAGGGTGGTGAAGTTTTTAGCTTGTCTTAAAAACACGCACGCCGATTTTCAGCTTCCTGTCTGTAGGACGCAGCGCTCTATTGCCTAGCTTAGTTTTAAAGAAAACCGGTATGCAGAAATTTCAGACTGAACCGTCCACAGACAGCTACGAATAGCTGTGACTTGCAACCTGTGATATTAACAGCTGAGTGACATGGATTGTGAACCGCGATGATCAAAACACGAGGACTATATGACGGAGCGATTTGACCTGAAATGCGCGTGTAACCCCCTGTCAGTTAGCACGACTGTGGTTACAAGGGTGCGTTGGGATTGTTCGCTAATCCGGCTATGTTGGTGTCGTGAACCGTCGATTCAATAAGCTGGTTCATTCACGGTATAATGATGCGACTGAAAGAAATCGGACTTTCTCCCTTGATAGAATTAACAACGAAAATCTTGGTCCCGAAAATAACGCGGCGGTTCCTGTTAATTGCGTCCAAGACAAACCAAAAGACGGGTGCAAAAAGCAACTTTGTTCCGCCCTAACATCGTACGTGACAAGGGGAAAATTGCAAGGCATTTATAGGGTATATTGCGACCTACAACTATTCTGGAATCAGAAAACCAAAGGACAGACATCAAAAAAGTAGTTTTGGTCACTAAGCCACCAATGAGATACCTCTAGCAGGTAGAAAGCCTGTTTTTGAAATTCCCGTGAAGTGCTTGGATTACAGATTTTGTCTTCGGATGCTTAAATATGAGACTGTGTGTAAAATATGAACACCTTTGAACCACTTATTAAGTCGAGGCCTACAAAACAGCATTCCTGACGCTTAGCGCGGTCCCCAACGATCCTCACAGATCCGGGGCCCCACTCGATGGGCGCTTCTGTTAGCCAGGCTGCGTGGGGTTATCTGACGAATCCAGACAAGAACGACGCTATCATGAAGTGTCGGTTCGATGAGTGGCAGAAATTATCACAGACCCATCTTTCCTGCTCTATCTGTGGGTCATTTTGTCAGATAACTTGTATAAAGTGAACAATAAGTGGCGGTATGCCTCAGCATTGACCAAATTAAACCAGTACGAGATTGTAACTTCCTACTGATTACGTGGACAAGTCGTTGCAAGCAGCTGATTGGCTGTTGGGAAGAAGGCAACAAACTCGGGGCAAAGCAATTATATAAAAACAGTTAACGCCCCGTAAACTTACCAAGTACTGCGACTGTCCAACCAAACGAAGTATGAGCCTTCTGCCAGTCGTACTCTCTCTGAACGTTAATATGATTAATACAAATACCAATAGAAGTTCCAGTCATCTGCTTACTATACATCAATCAGCAAACTGTTCTTCAAAGCACAATATTTAAAATTCAGTGTGTATCAGTACCCAGAGTAACCATTAACTAACCGAGAGAAGATGGAAGCTATGAATTTGGTTCTATGGTACCATTATAAGTTGGTCAACTATATAAGTCACAGCTAAAATATGGCTTCCTGAGTCAACTCAATAAATAACCCACGCTGGTATGAGATTCACCTCTCCCTGCATACGTCCACATTCAACACAACAATTGCCCTCAAACGTGTACTCAATATGTGCAACAGTTAGGGTTGGGTAAGCTCCTATAAGTCGTAGCGCGAAATTCCGTGTGTGTTACAGCAAATCCCATAGGATACACTGATCACTTCAACATCAATCATGCTTATGGATAGATGTGATGGGCGGACCGAGTTAACGTTTCCTGGATCAGCTACAAGAGGAAACAAGGCCGAGAGGAATGCTGAAGTGTCTAGTCATCGACATTACAAACAGGTAAGTAAAACGTTGGCTTTGGAGATCCCACAAACTATGACTGGGTGGAGGCTGTTACATCACACTGATACTAGAACTAATGAAGACAAAAAACTTGAAAAAAAACTTGAAAGAGGGTCACAGATAAATGGAACTATCAGCGGTGATTAGTTACGCAGTAAGTGGCGATACTAAACAGAGTCATTGAATTCAATCAATATCCTGAGATGTATTAATTCGTGGCCGTGCAATTAAGCTGAGTTTACATAAAAATGCACGTGTTCTAGAATCTCTTGTGTTATACATGGTGCATAAGAAAAGCAGATGAATGTGCACAGGCAGGTGCCGTAAAAAATACGTCACAAACATACATGAAGGAAAATGCCGACCACGAATGATGTCCATATTCATTTAGATGGCTATACGATAAACGTCAGCCGAGAGTAGAACTGTCTCCATTTAGTATATTTATAACAGGGAGAATGTTGTAGGAAAACATCAAAAGCAGAAATCGATATTGCTCAGAGTATCTAAAAATATTCCCTTAACAATTTATTTTTGTCGTTTTAAACACGGGTATATCAAAAGTGGTCGTAACAAAATTATAGAGAGTGTCTTCGAATGTTACTTGCTGGAAGCCTGTGCCCATTTCTAGTGGAAATCAAACCACATTTGTCAAGAAAATCATGTGGAGGACTAGGGCTAATGATCTATCCTGAGTGTATCAACCAACAAGAGGTGTTCGGGAAGTGTGCAGAGTTCTGACGGAGAGATCTAACGAACATTTTCCTGTTTCGCAGCGTGCTACGAGACCGTTGTTGTATCGGTAAAAATATGTCTAAACCTAAAGCAGATCATTATGTCAATACACTGATCAAGAAGTGCTGTGGATCATTAATTAGTGAGCACCACACCATGCAAAAGGATTCCGAAAACAATGGTCAGGAATTTCAATAGATGAGCGCTTGCTGACTGAGATAGGCGTTCATTCATCTGATTCACATCTAACAGGGTCATAATATCTAGCAGCGAGAATCACGGTCTGAGCCGAAAACTCCGATAACAGTCGTTATGAGAGAGGAAGGCGGATAGTGCAAGGGCTGTTTATACATAAAGCCAACAAATGTGTTATGCACTTCAAGACGACAAACAAACATTCATTTGCATAAAACATTGGTCACAGAACGTTATGGTTGCAACGGTCGCCAATACCCAGTTCCTGTATGTATAAAAAACTACCTATCTTTTTGTCTTTTCCCTTCCCCGACTACTTCAATCTCAAAATACATGTCCATGCTTCACTACTGAGTAGTAGTTGTAGTGTGAGTGGTATAGTTGGATCGCTCCTCCTCACTACTCAATAGAATGAACAAGATTTTGTTGCTGACGCCGCGACATGGACAAATGTGTGAATTTGATTGGACCGGATTGCCTTAACCACCACTGGCTTGATCGCAAAACGGACGTCAGTAAACAATACCCCATTAGTAGTGGGCCGAAGTGAATTCTAAGTAGCTGATTCGATTGAACATGCAACCTTGGACGGAAATCAAAATAAGATATCTTTTACCATTATGCCACTCAAAAATAATCCTCTGCGTGATATCCGCAGTCCAAGGATCAATTTTGTCAAGTAAATATCTTTTGTATACTTTAGTTAAAAAACAGCCTTCAACTATGAAATGGGTCCTGTTCCTTTGGAAACGAGAAAGTACGGCAGTGATTTCGAACCAAGTCTGGATTGTGAAAGCGTTAACCTCAGACTGGGAAACTAAAGTTAACAAATCCGTTCGTCAGCATTCCTCAACCTTTATCCACACCTGACTAGAAAATCTTATGTAAGGCCTATTCAATAATGCGTTTGTTTTGTGAGCCAGGCCTACTAAGTGATCTCTGGAACTTCAGGTCTGAAATTTTGTAAATATGAATCTGTTATTTCGTTTTCGAGTCTGATCACTTCGACTTGTTAACCCAAGTAACACAGTTTAGGTAAGAACTAATGACTCTTCAGTAGGCAAACAGAAACAAACAAACCACGCCTAAACCAATTTTTGAAGCCTCCTAGATCAGTAATTGGCTAAATAACATTCTCGAAAATCAAACCCTCTCTTCACTCTTGGTCCTGAGACCACATGAAACGGTGATTATAAAGTTGTTCCCCTAGCCCACAGTCCAAAGACTGGACCATTCATCGAACGAGTCTGGTCTAAATCTTACAGTCTGATCTCGTCCGGCCCATGTATAAACTGTCTCGTTGTATGGAGGCAGATATTGCATGATTTAACAGCATTTAACTTGGCGTTCCTTTATATCTAAGTAGATATTAGTTTCTACCTCACCCTGCGACGCCTTATTATTGTATGATGATTACCTATTCGCCATAAGCTTACTGTCAAAATGAGTCTCGTTGCCCGTGAACCAACTGTCATGAGGATGTCGAAATGATGCGCTGAAATTTAATTCAAAATGGCCGAACTATATCTTACCGATAGTTTCCAAATACAGAACATTTGTGGACTGTCAACATAATCTCACTGCTGTTATGAAGGAATAGTTTCAATTACTCTGGTCAACAGCAGATCGAAACAATAGGTAATACAAAACTAGCAAACAAACCCGTATGCTGACCAAATAGGCTGAGAATTTGGTTGTACTGCAGTTTTGACCCAAAGTATATTTGGTGACAACCTCAATGCCCAGAGACTGGTCATGCGTACATATGATTAAAAGTAAACCTAACTTTGTTAGTGTGTGCCGTGCAATATAAATTGCCTAACTAATTTGGGGTAATAAACCTCAGGAACACAATAATAATACTGTACAGTCTGTGAAGAATGAGTTACCTACTCCGCGTGCCAGACTAATGCTTATCGTGTCGGTGATTAGTTACTGATATCACCAAGAGCCGAGCAAAACCACTGGGCGCTCAAGCAACGATGGGATCACGAAATATTAGCACGCTGACCTAAATCCACAGGCGTCGCTTGCTGGATTGGTGGCCTCAAATTCGCTTAAATCGCCTGTTAAAAGTAACATCCGAGATGGTTACTTGAAGCAGCCGACGGAGTGGCTGCATCCATCTCGAATTTCTCCATCTTTCTAAGATGTTCTACGCCACTTTTGAGATTAACGGCAGCCTGTGCCATAATCCTGTGTGGTCGTTGGGAATACGGTCTAAAGAAATGAACGACCTTGGGCAATGCTAAAACTCGCTGCTAATGATGTTGGGTTGTTACTCATCGTTTTCTCACTAGTTTTCCGTTTCCACATCCAAAACTATTCTTCTATTTCTTCCCGGTTGCATGAAATTCACATACAAAAAATCATTAAGCCATATATAGATGCATATATATATTTATTTATATATATACTTACATATGTATACACGTGTATAACCCAAACAAGCAGCTGCTGGACTGCTTGATCCTGAATGGATAAGCGGAAGCGAAAAAACTATCGAAATTTCAACGAACTCAACCCAGTGAAAAACGAAAATCGGTTAAACCAAAAAATTCAACACATCGATCTGTCTCGGAAAGAATGTGCTGAACACATCACCTGATCTCTAATGAAAAGACTGTTCTGTTAAAAGATCTGAAGTTCAACTATACACATACATCCACAACAGAATTACACGCACCAATTCACTTAGGACTGAAGCGCAGTGATCTGGATGGTCGAGTACAACAAGTTGTCAAGATGAAAATGTGCCAACAGCTGACCGGTCGAAATTTAACGAAAATATCGACGGCTAATGAAAATAACTCACCGACGATCACTTTGTCATCCCACCCACAGACAAAGGCCACGTTACAGTCCTAGTATTAGACAGCATTACAAGAACGAAGTGAACGACCATCTAAGAAGTATCGAAACATATGAACGTGTCAAAAGAGAATCTACGAAACGTTTGAGGACTCAAATAACTAAAATCCTGATCAGCTGTTAGGGAAATGAAACCAGTCGCAGAACAAGCTAAATACCTCAAACCTACCGACAGACCATTGCCACGACTGTACGGATTACCTGAGGTCCACAAGAATCAGGAACCATTGAGGTCATTCGTTACATCCTGGACGGCCCCGAACTACCAGTTAGGGGGTTTCCTTTTTCGTATCCTCCGACCAAGTCTACCTCATGACAAACATGACGCAAACGGTTCAGCCCGGTCCCTGAGACGGATTAAAGGTACTGGGTTGCAAGACGAAGCACTGGTTTCCTTCGGTGTTACCTCGTTGTTCATTAATATACCACGGCTGCAACGCACTGACATATAGGCTCACATTCCCGTTCACCGATGACGCTACCTAGTTTGGTGATGAAACTTTTGCAACCCAAACACCAAGTTGAGTGAACAACTAAACACTCTCATACCATAAAAAGTTTGGGGCTCCTTGTAACGATGCACTTTTGATTATTGAATTAAACCTGTTCCGAAAGTGGACCCCCGATTTGAAACTAAGGTTGGAACCTAATCGTTGTACGGCACTATTGAAGTAATGTGTAAATAGTTATAATAACCAAACTTCAATCGATCATAACGATGGTCTCGTTGAAACAAAATCAGTGGGTTCGGGACGGAGCTGGCAAAGTTAGAGGTGAAGTGTCATGCTTGTATGCAGGGTCAACAATAGCTACCCGCTTCATTGACGATTAATAGTAAACCAGTCCAATAGAACGAAAAGGTGTGAGTAAGGTATGAGGACTATACGACAGGCTGATGAGTGGATTAGGGAGTGCAAATGAGGGGGGACGAATTTTCATATTTCAGAGACCAACAAATGTGCATTCCTGATATGTGGAGATAACAGTCTAAGTAGTAGGATGAATTTTTCTCTCGAAAGAATTGATTCAACTAGTGGAGCTCCACACAGAGAAGTGCCTATAAGTTGGCGGTCGAATCAACCCGCAGAAGAGAAGCACTCAAGTGAGCTCAGTCATATCGAGATTGCTTGCGGGTACTGTAAACAAGCACTTTGTATATGAAGCCCTTTAGACATTATAACCTACCGCGTGGCATCAACACGTAGATAACACATTCGTTGTTGTACCTCGTACTTGGCTTGACCAGTCCCACAATTGTCTGAATACCATAGTAGATGGGATAACCATTGCACCCACAGAAGAGGAAAATTCACACCTGGCGTTTCTCAGTGTATCGGCTCTAAGAAGGCCTCGTGGTGAACATGAAACTGCTGTCTACAGCAAACCGACAACAAATGATGTCTTTCTTAAGTTTAACAACCATCCAGCCTACCACTGCGGAGACCGCGTGCGAACAGTATTTCCATATGCAGGCACGCAGTGCAGCTCATCCGAATGTGGAAGACAAGAACGAGAGCATCTGCTTGGAGTGATAACTTCCGACGGGTGCACCAGTAGCTTAATAACGGCACCTATCATATGGCTCACAAGAAATGAACATGCGGAACAAAAAATATTCAGCTTTAGGGAAGGCCAAGGACTGTGTTGAACCCCATGAGCAATTTGGCGTGGTCCACGCGGTTCCATGCCTCAGGTGTAGTTAATCTATGGGAGAGAGGCAATCATCTGTGCACACACACAAACGAACACAAATTAGCGACGCAAAGAGCCGTGCTGTGCATGAACACATCACGGGGTCAACATACACTGTGCTAAGGTGGTCTGGTGGACGAAAATGAAAGCGGAACACATTCAATCGACAGTCATTATGTCAGCATCGCTGGCGCTGAAACGAAAGACGAACGAAGACAGGCCGATAAGCGATCACGGTGAGTTGCAGGACAGCCTCATTCTGGTGGATTTCAAAAGCCGCAGCAAACCTTTACAGTTTGTTCGTCTTCTTTGTGTATGTGTACGTTTTTCCCTGAGCACCCTCTAAGCCTGATTATCGCTTCATT
This sequence comes from Paragonimus westermani, assembly GCA_008508345.1. Taxonomy (NCBI): domain Eukaryota; kingdom Metazoa; phylum Platyhelminthes; class Trematoda; order Plagiorchiida; family Troglotrematidae; genus Paragonimus; species Paragonimus westermani. The sequence goes on along the minus strand of QNGE01000935.1, from coordinate 146,547 downwards.
GCCAGAAGTTCTTCTATGGCTTACCCACCTGTGCAATACAGCCGACAGTCTAAATAAAACACACTAACCATAAAGATACGATCGTCATGATATTGTTGTCTTGATTGGAAGTGGCCTTAGACAGGTACGACATATAACATTTTCATAGACGTGGAGATCAAGTTCTCGTGTGTTGTGTATCGGTTTGACTTATTTGAGCCACATGCATAAACGCTGACAACTGTATCACACAGTTCACTTTGTGTCTGCACATGATTCAGCACAGCCATACTTGCAGACATGCAACCTCTCGAACAGAGTGTAGATGCCAGTTAACATATGATTCCCAGGACTTAAGGACAAACGCTCGATACAGCCTAAGTTAGCTGATGACAGTGGTAACCATTGCTGCTAAAACGTAATCGGTATTTTGGAGCTGTACAATTGTGATTCATCCTTCATGTTTGGTTTCTGATGCCAGTCCTCCACTTTCTAAATCATTGATCACATAACTATGTGAAAGTTCGCTTCTGTGTTATGCTGTAAAACGAGTCACTTTGATTTCCATCATGCGCTTACGATTATCCTCATTTGTTATAGGAACGGAAAGAGAATTGGACAGACAAGTTTGCTTTGATTAGCTTGCTCAACTGAGCACGCACGTTTTATACGTGTGACATGCGCAAACGCTCAGAAAATGTGCGAGGGTCGTTAACATGATGAACTTCTAGCGCACGTGCGTGAATTCGGTCAATTGGTTTTTCGGTAGCTGAGACGGAGAGAACCATTCGCACTGCGTGCGTGTATGCACGCGCTGGTACTCCTATTCGTAAGAAGCGAGACAGGAGATTGTTTTGGTGTCCGCCTACGTGTTTCTTGTCCACAGGAAACTGTGTGATCAGGCAAAACAACTTGACTAATACGGAAAGCGGATTAAACGTTTTCCGCATACAGTCTCGCTCGAACCACATCAGTCAGCCGCAGCATAGACAGCACCGTCCGTGGCGATACTAACAGTAGGATGTAAACCTACCTGCAAGCCCACGTGAATAGTTTTGTCTGCTTTCGATTGTACATATAACACACGCACAAGTGCGTATTTGCGCTCCCTTACGGCCGCCTTTCTCGATCGATTAACGGAAAACGGGAGTAGTCAAAAAACGGAAACAGCCGTGGATGGGTGTCTGGTTGCATACATCCGAGGGTGTGTTTCAGTGAGGATAATACTGAGGAATAGGAGGCTGACGGAAATGCAATTGTGTGTGGTTGGTCAGAGAAATCCAAAGTGCTCGAATCACGAAGTCGGTTAACGCCTAACACAAACGCAAGAAACATACGTTGTAGGATATGGTGAGCTATTAAATTGGTGCCTGCTGCCAGCAATGAAGATTTAAAATATTTAAGAAACTAAAGTAGCAAAAAACGTTATTTGGTAAGTGCAGCTGATCAAAAACATGAGTAACTTATACCACACTTCAAAGGATGCGAGAGTGATCGTGTCCAACTTTTCACTGATATTTCAGTCTGCGAGAGGCTTAGATAATGATGCATGGAACACAGGAAACAAAAACGAAACGTCACTTAAAACAACTCAGTGCTTGGAGGCAAGAGAACTTCTAAGTAGGATTTCACATAATTTTTGACAGCGGGCCTAACCACAGGTAGGTCACGTTCTTTTGATCCCTTGCTAGACAATAACGCGACCAATGAAGCTAATTCTTAACGTCACGGTTTTCATCTATCGAACACGTGCCATGTATCTGTATCTCCTGACTTTCACTTTCACGTTGACGCAGCTATCATGAAAGTCTACGCGGTGAGAGTAACACAATTATTGACAAGTTAAACGTTTCGTCTTCCGAAAACGATGTCGTTGTTTGGTCTGTACACAAAATAAATTAACGAAAAGCTCGACCACCAAGAGGATTGCGTAACCTGTATTTTCCTAGCCGAAACTAAGGGTCAGTAAACAAGTATGCTAACGAACAGTGTAACCATGACGAAAAATAGCTTTGTAACGTTAGACAATTCCCCGTTCGAATTGCAATAGTCTACTCAAAGCTCTGCATAATGCTTCTGATCTAGCGTGGATCAAATGGTTGCTAAGCTTGAATTTAAGGTTTTCGACCGTCTACGGTGCAGTCCATGACAGCGCTGGAGTAATTAGTCCAAAACTGATGGTGTGGATATGACACTGTCAAATTCCATAACTGAAGCACATCAGCAATCAGTGGTAAACGAGCTGCAAAGTATGGGGTATGACGTACTTCACAGAGTACAATTTCAAATCATGGTAATTTCAGCTCACAAACCTCAACTGAAACAACAGCGCGGTTCAAAGGGTACGTATCAGCGACGAGGGGCAGGCGAACGAGTGGCATTATTTACCCTAATAGCTGTGTCACAATCGAGGCCCGTAAGCTCGTCGGTGAACTGAATAAGAGGTTCGCATCTAATGCTAATAACCCCAAATTGAAGAACACAAGCGAAGATGAAACTAATTCAAGTGGCTTGTTACAGGTGTCGTGCCTATTCAAATGGTGTGATATATCGGAGAGAGAATCGTTTGGATGACGCGATGATGATAAACTGAGCGACCCAATACATGCACGCAATAAGCACACACGCGTAAGCTTGTGGCCATTCGTTGTAATCACACGAACAACCTTTAAGAAGATCCGTGCTTTGTGCGAGTATTACAAATGGTTAGATTTGAAGGGAAACAGCCTGATTATGAGGATGACAGCATTATTTGCATTTACAACCTTCAAGGCAAACCGGACAGAACAGCCTGAGGTTAAAGAAGCATGATTATCCACATAGTTTGTGCGGTTGGGTAACTTGTGGCCCCCGTGTGTATACCACAGGCGGGAAACAAAGTCAACGCTCCCGCTGACAAAGATGTAGTCATTTTGAGGACCTGGCTAAAATGCCAGCCTAAGCCCCAGTAGTTAGTAGTTCGGTATTGATTCACTTGGATCAAAGCCAACTGAGATCTCTTCTACCCGATCGTGGAGACTTACCGCGAATTTGCCACCATTGTCCAGTTTATAGTTCAGTTATTTTTTAAACACGAAAAGCATAGCAAATGAAAAACAACTTTTGGCAGTTGGACCCAAGTGACCGATCGCGGTTGCATGCAAGTAGGTATGTGGTGTAAAAGAGAGCGTAGACACAGTTACAACGTGAAGCAGAGTGTGAAAACGTGACGGCCCACTGACTGATTGTTGTCATTGTATGTTGGGATAGCAGGCCAAATTGGATTGTGGGTAAGTGGGTAGCGTGCATGTAGTCTCAGTAAAAAAGAAGCATGATGTGAAAACTTGACTGCCCACCGTCTTGTTTATAACCCTGATAAAAAAACATTCACGCACTGAGATGGTCTAAATAGACCTCAGAGTCATAAATGATACATAGTCAGGCATAGATCCAGTATAAGGAGCAACACAGTGCAGGATTAATCGTTACTGGGACTCCCCCACGGGTTATTAGTCTACCAGTCTGAGAGTGTGTTCTATACTAGGAGTAATTACCACCATTAATCTGCATCAGTGTAGACAGATAATTCGATCACACTGTTCAACTTCAAAGTTCTGTTATAGTGCACCATATCCCCGCACGCCACAAACTGGCCGCTCTCGTATATAAGCACAAAGTAACATGAGACAGTACCGTTCGCCAAAACGGCATCTACACCAACCGGAAGGTGAAGAAACACTGATGATCATGAAAGACGCTGGTGCAGTAGAAACACTATCGCTAGATCGCCTTCATGACCCATCCCGTTTTACCCGAACCGTGAATAGTTGTGAGTTTGTCAGTTTGTCTACTATGCAGGTGACTCACCGTGTCACCGGTTGGGCTAGCAACCATTGGTCGGACCACAATCATTTGTGCTGACCGTGTCACATACTCAACTTTTCTTCTGGCTCGTATACCAGCTTGTTATTCCGGTGATTTCTTTGTTTCCATTACCGGAAGCCGGTTACCATTGGCCACTCAGAAGTTCTGTGCTTACACTACGATTGATCTGAGAAAGGATTGGAAAATTGCCGCTTTTTAGGAACTGTTAATGGCATATGTGCTAAACTATATTCCAAACTAAGCCCCTTCTTTTTACTGTCCTAGCTAGGAGTAAGCTGAGTGGAATGAAGTATTAATTAATTAGTTCACCAGGCTCAGGACAATTTGATCGCACTCTGTATGTTAACGATGAATGGGAAATATCTGGTTACGGATACTGGGAACTGAGTGCACATACGTCGGTACAATAAGTCGAACTCGCGAGCTATGCACTTCCATCTCTACCTCGCGTCGTCTGATCAACCTTCATTATTTCGTCGACCAGTTTGTCCAAGACTGGTGACTGAAAATGACAGTAAATGAAAAAAGGTGCCCATAGAATTTTGACGAATGATCGAACAAGTCGTTCGAATAAACTGGTTACCGGGTCAGCAACGGTTTGCAACGCCAGCTGTTCATTAATAAACTTACAACCCTACTCATCATTTCTCGTTGAGATGTCGTCGGTTTCGGTGCTCGGGCGGTCGTTCGGATTTTACTCTACAATCTTAACGATCACTATTGCTAAACATTACAGAGAACAATCCCGAAGACCGCAAAGTATTAGACTTCCTGCTCAATCCGAGTTGTGTTTACCGATATATCTTATCCGTTACGCTTGTCTTTTGAATGTTTTCCACTAACATCCCAGTTGGGACACTGGCGTACATAAACTGGCAATATTCCAAACGGTTAAGTAACCCCCTTTCACTGTGACTACCTGGGGTTGTATCCTTTAAGACAGTGGCACTTCAATGAATATAATGTCTACCAGTTCAAAACAACTCCAAACGTTTTGATTTCAGGGTTGGAGAAGGTGTCCGTTTACATTCGGCCTCCCAATTAACTGGCATCTAGTTGCATCGAAGAGCATCACATTTGTTTGCCTGGTGCTTCACTGGGTTTCGTTGAAGTCCGTTGTTGAGTGGTGAGCAAATCATTAGATGAAATTTGCATTCAAAACTAGCCCCCTCGAGTTTTAGACTTCTCATCCATAGTACTGGGAAATCCGAAAATGAGAACCACGGACATGGGAAATCCTGATTACGACAAACGTCTTCAAAAGCATTATCTTCCAGTAGGTAGTGAGTCTAACAGAACTTTAGTGCCTACCTCGCTGAGCAGCTTTGTCAGAGCTAATGTTACCTAATCAGGGCTGGTTGTCAAGTATATAAGCATGGATACAAACAACCAAAATGCACACTTGAATGCTTCAACCGCGATCACACTAATTGCACAGAATGCGGTTACCACCACATGATACCGTGACTCGTTCCAAATACGGAAACGTGAATAGTCAGCCATACAACCAAGGGATATAGATGTAACGAAAATAAGCCTATTAAAAAAACTGTCTCAGCTCAATGACCCATCGGTGGTTATATTCCCAACAAATTTTGTTCCGTATCGGTCTTACTTGCAATACAGTAAATTTTGCAACAGCACAAACATTAACGGTATGTGGATTTAAAGGTGGTGGTTTTATTTCAATCTTCAAACGAAATTCAAAATAAGTGATTATTTTTGGCAGGTAATGAGTGAGGGTTTTATTCCGTTATGTTAGTGTATTAATTAGGTATCTGCAGTGACTTTCATGACAGTCTTGAGGAACACACCCCCAAATCTATGTTTGAACCGAACGCACCTTCGAGTATTTGATCGAAGGTACCGCTTATCATGCATCATAGAAATACGATGATACAAAATCGACCTTAGACATGTTCATTTTAAAAGCAAACCTGAACGATTTCAGTTCGTTCTGATTTCTGACAAAAATTTAAAAAAAAATAAGACGGAAACAGGAAAAAATAATGTAGTATACATACTTTATACCTCATTATTCACTACCGGTTACGTCATAAACACTTCATGACCTGTTTTCAACTTAGTGGTTAACACAGGAGATCTATATTGTGTTCCATGCCAATCTTAGCATTACTCAAATCAGTATCAACACATGTGCTCAATACGCTTTTGATTCAGTGAACTCATGGACTAAAGAAAGGTCTTTCTGAAAGTATCAATTATTTACACTCCATATGGATCTATTTTGCAAACCGACTCGTAGGCCACTACCGTTCAGTTGCTCCACGAGGCTCGCATGAAGCCCAATAACTGACAAAACTTGTAAATTGTGGGCCCATACAAGGGGGCTAACTAACGTTGTCCTCTGTTGGAAGCTGTTCAAAGCGACCACTGACAATTAATAAACCAACCTTCCAGATCTTTTCTATTCTCCTCTCAATCTTCTGGACTTCAACGTTTCTTTAATCCACCAATTCACATCCTGATGACTTATCAAACCAATTCCCACCTTGAGATGGACATCGATCGGATGGGGACATGAAACATATTGGTAAAGGCTATCTGCTTGTGAACGACCTACTTCTGGTATAAAGTTATATATATTTTAGTTGCTAACGCGCAGTCTATGGAATAGGTAGGCAAGAAGAACCGCAAGAGCGTGATCAATCTACTATTAAGAGGGGTCACCTGATCTTGGGGTGCATTTGTGGTGCTGAAACGAACACTGATGGTCTCGAACGGACGCCGAATACGTTGAGAGAACCACAAGGCGACCGTCGGACGGGATTCGTGGAAATTCCGCGGAATTGCCTTGTAATAATTTGACTGAACTCATTTCAGGCGCAATCGGGTCTCACGTGACTGGCACTGGTCATCGAATCAAGACGGATGAAGCGTTTCGAATCATTTACAAGGTCCGCCAAGCCAATCGGTCAGAGTTCGACTGTTATTAGCGGCTGATATGATCGTCATCAGATTCCACGATACACGCTTCTGTGTGCAGAGGCAGTTAGAACAGTCCATTATCCACCTTTGGTCATCCATTCCAAAACCACTCGAAACCCGATTGAAGATGAACTGATTGGCGCTGTCAGCTGTTGCTAGTCAATGTGCCATTCCCACGCGCGCACACACACACACACACCACACTACTATCTACCTCCGTTGGTGTGATCCGGCTGAATCCCTGTAAGACCATTAATGCTCCCCGAGATGTTTTATTGATCCACATATAAATCGTGTCTCATGTGACTGTAGGGGCTTCCGTTTACACACCTGTTGACCTTATATCCTCGAGTTTATGCAGAATATGGGATGAGTGAACGGGACCACAAGTTGCATAGTGCACGCCACCTGTGGTGAGAGTCATGTGCAATCTTTGGCTTCGATCACCGTAACAAGTTAATCTGGAAAACGGATGTTGCTATCACGTAACGCCACAGATTATTTTCCATTAAGTAGAGCGGCCGTGCTGCGAAACACGACGGAATGAAATGGTTTAAAGTAGCTGTTTGGGTGGGCAACTTCCAAAAAGTCTACACCTAGAGCCGACAGACCCCCTTCTTAGATCAAGGTAAGTTTTTCATTACTGCCTAATTACACACTTGCTATCCATTTCAACTCGCTCTCATGTTTCAGTCATCGGTCGTACGAGCTTACTGTCGTATCAGCTAAACTGGATGCTACTGTGACCCGGAAATTAATCACTTATGCACACATGCGGATAATGGCAGTTGAGCCCTGGTGGTAGCGGTGATCGAACCGTAGTTTGGTAGACTTCAGAATTAGACGGAGGGATAATGACAGGATTGTGTGAATGATATTAAGAGACAGATAGTTCACCATCGTGTCACACAGCTTGATATACCAATCTTCTATGAATAAACCGGAAAATATGTCCAACGATGGTATGCGCTTTGCTCACAGACAAACATAATCCAAACTGTTCTCAACAAAACAATGCTTTCATGAGGTAAGCAATGCGATTTCATTCACACGACGAGGTCATGGCCTATTGTGAAGCCATCTAGTTCGAGGACGTAATCTACTGCAACTATATATAGGTTACATAGAGCTAAATCGTGTGTAGTGTATCACCAAAAAACCATACTTAGATTCTTCAACCATGGACAATCGGTCCCTGTTTGCCACATCGCAATCGGGCAGAAATGCATTTTTTTAGTCATCAGTTGTCGCAACCCCACGTCTGCTGTGAGTGCTGACGCCATGAATACGTTGACAGGTTTCGTTTCTATGTTTAGATGCTTGTAAGCCTCTCTCTCTTCCTCCTACCTGCCGTCCTATATGGGCACACAATCTACCATCATTGCTTGTCGTGACCTACGCAAAGTTTTTTACGAAAAGCACCATGTGATTTACTCTTCCTCATTACTTCACTCAGTTTAGTGGTACACATTCGTACGAACGCAAACGCGCAAGTTAACTATCCAGTAGCAACATACCTTACATAGAAAAATTGCTGAAGTAAGTCGCCTAATCAAAATAACACTACAAACATTAACATCACTAGCAAATGAACAGTTCTGGGCGTTTGTATATGATAATTTGGTCGTACCTAATGTGAGATTAATGGCATAGTGGTCAAAAAGGGACTAAGTGAAAAGTCTGCGAGAACATGAAAGTTGCAGGCGACTATGAGTGGTACCTAGCTGATAGAAAAATTGCCCCAAAGTGACGTTCATAGACTATGATCAATGCTCACCTCCTCGTTTTCAATCTCATTCATGTTTGACTGATCAGTGTACGACACGTAATTGTTCTCTTCTTTTACCAGCAGGCTTTCCGAATTGTTTAAGTTCGTCGACGTTAGTTCTGTGTGTAATCCATTCGACAGTTCACCATCGTACGATTTGTTGGAATCCGATACACTAATTGCTTCTTCGGAATTCGCATCATAATCTATAGGATTCGCATCAAAACGACGTCGTTTGGGGCCATTAGTACTCGTATTGATTTCAGTCGGTCTCTTAGACATTTTGTTGGGAGTCCTCTGATCAAACAGGCGCTTGTCAGAACCGTAGGCATATCGGAGGGGTTCCACGGTGGATGTTTCTGTCAGTATGCTATTCACCGGTGACCCCATCTCCATGTAAGCTCCAAAAGCCGCTCCGAAGTGGTCTGAACGATGAAGTCAAATTTGTTGTTCTCAAGTCAAGGATTTCCCCAATGTTTTCCGCCCTGGTCGAGTCCTGGTCGCACACACACGCACACACATTGCATCCAGCCCTAGTTGCCTGTTCCGCCAGTCAGAAGGTTTCAAGGCCGATGCGAAGACAGGGAGAGGCGTAAACTGGAACGGAAGTTAAGGCCCGTGGTTGTTAGGGTGAACGGAAACCGTTTGACAGACGGGCATGCGTGCGTGGGTGTATATGCGCGCGCACACTGTGATGAGTTTGCACGGCTGCGGAAGTGCGCGAATGTTAGAGAGACAGAGAGCGCGACCGAAGTGAATAGCGAACGGAAGCAGGCCACAAGTGTGTACATATGTGTGTGGCTCTACTGCATCCGCCGTGTGTGCGTGTATGTTTCAACGCCTGCCGTCGGCACACGTCCGTTTGAAATTCAGGGATGCGAGCGGAAGTAACGAGGCGAGGCCAAAGCGTGTGGGTTTGATCGTTGACCATAGGCGGATACTGTGACAGCAGCCAGACAGCGACCTTGACAGACACCAAATACTATCATTCCGATTGGTGAGGAGATCGTAGATCCAAGGCATAGGGTCATAACTAGGAGTGAAAAAACGAGCACTTTCGTATGACTGAACTCTATTTAGTAAAGACTTGCAATCAGCACGAAATCACAAGTGCAGACCCATGATTAGGTAGTTGGCTGTCGTTGCCATCCTATTGATCGAAGCACTATCCTCAATTATGGTTATACACAGTGGAGGGGATTTGGACATACAGATGTAATGGGAAATTCCCAAGCTACCGATCTGGCTTCGTAGCCCAGCTAGTAGAACACATGGTGCGTAGGGACTACGGTTATTGATGTCGGTTCGAATCTAAAGCACATACTTTTACAAATGGATCGTTTCATAATTGACAACTCTGCCGTAGTACTCACCAGTAATTATGGAATGTCTATCTGAATGCGAAAGCTGCGATAAAATGTGGGTGATGTTCAACTTGAAGATGAACCAAATCCATGACTACTCGTGAGTAATTATGTAAATGTCTAAATAACTGGAAAGCGGCATGCGGTCAAAACTGCTGAATTGTTTTGATCTAGTTTTCCCGAACATGGGCTGTGTAGGCGTCGTAATGTCACGTCCTGTGAACAGCATGATAAGGTGTCTGATTGTTATTATCGGAAAGGATGTAACAATGAAAACAAGGACTCAGTGCAGTGGCCCGATGTATTGTTAACGTCTCTGGAAAGGACAGTGCACATAAAGAGAGGGAGAGATGTCAACCTAGCGACGTGCGGAGTGAGTTGTGATCCACCTCGACTACGGAGACAACACACATAAATAAAAGTGGGCTGAGAATTAAAAGCATGAGAAAAACACTGAAGTGTTACTATCGCCACACTGCTGTTTTCGAGTAGGCTAGTAAGAATTGCATATGCCATTGTTATTCGAGGGAGAGAGAAAGAAAACCCTATCTAGCCCACTTGGGGGACAAACTTACGAGGGCTTTTAGGTAAGGGACGTTACAATTCGTAGGGAGGGTTGATAAAGTTTGACTGCTACGTTGATAGGATTCCTTTATTTAAATTATTTATTCCTTAGTGTGTTGTGACCGATTCCTAAAAAATCTTGGGCGACCGAAACGTAGTCCCAACAAGCACCGAACTAAAAGAACACGGTAAGGTTTGGATACAAACCGTGTATTTCCAGTGAGGATTAGAAATACGATACGTAGTCGCCCCCTATTCTACTCTGGGACCAATGACAGCAACCAAGGTTATAGAAAAAAAGAACACGAGATGGGCTTCAGCCCACCCAACAGCACTGAAAAAAAAACGAAAAGTGCGCAGCACCTTGGAGTAAGTTAAACCACTCGAAAAGCATTAAGCGAAACAATTTTGATGAATAGAATCATGGATGCTTGGTTAGGAAAAGGGTAAGCATTCACTGCATGCGATTAGTTGCACGACTGGATAAAGTGGCACTGAGTTCGTGTCAGGCCTCCTATAGCAAGCGTACACAGAAGCATGCATACGGAACAGTCAGGCGAGAAAATACGGTAGCAGCTAAGACCCTTAAAGAAGTCACGCGATCCCTGGTTACTATTCTGTACGATAGGTAATTGTGAAGTGTCTGTCCACATACGAAATCACTCGGAGAGGTGAGTAATTGGGTGCAACCGCGAGTAAGAAACTGGGTAGCTGTCGTAATATAAACCTGATTTCAAACTAGTAGAAAGATTAGCATATTTTGACAAATGTACGTGTTTGCGAAGTTCCTTACAGGGACAATGTTAAATAGGTAGCGTTTCGTCATCCACAGGGATTGTGGATGCCGAACCCTTCTTGTTGACATCGTACAGTACTGAAGAGCAATGAATCTTGACTTCAGAAAAGGTGCGGCGGACGATGATTAATCAATAACTGCTGGTTTTAGCCTGTTGGCGGAAAGCACCCTACGTTCGTCGTTTCTGCTAACACTGAAACTCCTTGTCTGTGAAAACACGTTGAGAACTTGTGTATGGAGGTTGTAGTGGTTGACATGCACACAAAAACATGAATACAAGAAGATAACATGAGCACAGTTGATTAACCTCGACGCTGCACAGGTCGCACCCTTCGCGTGTGGTACGTTAAACAAACTATATAACTGTAACTGCTGAAGCTGCGGGCGAAACGAATTCGATAAGTGGTACTACCAAAAACTAGTCCAACCTCAATGGCTCGTTAACTGTGCTTCAGAGACCTAAAACAACTGATAGAAGTGTCTCCCCCTATCACTAATTGACGCGTACATTTAGAGCGGTTTTTAGTTAGGGACGAGAACGTTCAACTATCCCATTTGTTAACGAATGTTAAGCCACCGTGCGAATATGTTTACATTCTAGAGCATATAGAAAGGCCACAAAAGGTCGACCAAAGTGTGATCTAAGCTCTATGGTCAACTTTGATGGACAACAAAATTGTGTCGTCAGACTTTTCAACAATGTATTGGTTACTGCTTGCGAGCAGTAATTGGGTAACGGTATAGCTGTAATCCATCGTGTGAAGCCAGTAACACAGGTCAACGGATAAATCGAGCTAGCTCATAGTAGTGTAAGGTTTGTACATTTCTTTTTTTGTAGTGTATTTGAAGAAACCGGTAATTGTCGTGTAAGCTGTATCCTTGGGCATCATTTCGTTCGCTCTGTTCAATCAGATACACGGAATGAAGTAAAATTAGTTGGACATTTGGAAGCCTACAAGCAAAATTTCGAGGTGGTCAGTCATCTTTCAGTCATGTGATCGAAAATGTTGGTTATAAATACAGATGCGGATGTACAGTGGGAGCAAAGAATAAGGACAAAGAAATAAAAATGAGATAAACATCCGATCCATATGACACACTATCAAGGTAGTGAGAGATTCACAGCCATCTGTTTCTGAATGCATAACGGTAGTTTCACGCGGTGTATAGCATGCGCTTTGGAAAAAGCTAAAGCTAGCTTTTTTATTGAACACTCAACGGCTTAAGCAAAGGTGACTAGCAATCAGTCCCATCTGATCTGGGATCAGTTATTCCCATAGTATCATTGGGGATATCAATTGTGGATAGGTCATATTGGTCATATGTAGTATTCTTCATGGGACGAGGAATGAAGCCAACACTAACTGGAACTCAAATTTCAGCTCAATTAATTGAGGTGTCATGAAAAACTCGCATCCCGGTATCTCCGAGAAAGAATCCAGTGAGCATACTCACCAAATGAAACATTATTTATAGATTGTCATGTATCTGCCGTTCGCAGTACATTGACCATTGAGTGAACGCATTCCACACTCAGATCTCGGAGAATCGCACCAGATGGCTTCTGAATGCTCAAAGTGGAACTGCAAAGAGTGCAATTACAAACCGTTTACATGAATCTGACCATTCAGTAGACCCCATTGAAGCATTCCGCCCAATCTCTCAGACAATGAACAAACGAGCTTTGATTTTCATGAAGTGAATGCTATTAACCGTATGAAACTACCGCTATGCCTTCAGAAACAGATGATAATAAATCTATCGCTACCTTGGTAACACTTCGCATAGATAGGATATTCTCCCTATTCGTATTTCTATCCAATTTACATCCACCTATGTACCTATTATCATTAGTTTCGATCACGTGACTCAAGAATGTTTGGTAGCTTTGAAAATTTTGCTCGTACGCTTTCACACTTCCAAACGTTTACACTTCGTTTTGTGTAACTGATCGAAAAGAGAGAACGAAATGACACCTAAGCATACACCTCACATGATAGTCAACGCAGTCTTCAAATTATTTGGGGACAACATTCTTACACAATTTTGTTAGCTTTATCACCTGTTACTTAAAATAATTAAACGCGTGCACTTGTTGTCTAAAAATTAAATCGAAAAATACACTTTTGTTCGAAGGTCGTGAGCCGTTCGTTATTATTCTTCTCTTTGTTTTCTGTGTGTGCTGATTTCTTGGGATTTGGCGGCTAGCGGGGACCAGTGTTCATTTAAGGGCTTGACGGTTATCTCCACTGCGGACTCGAAATCCCATCGTGTTTTAGAGATCAAGAGTGAGTTGTAATTGATGAAAATGCTCCAGCTGAGAAATGGAGACTTCCATGGAATCCATGACTGCCTGACCACTGTCAATGCCAGCAGATACACTAAAAATGTGGACAAGCGTTGGTGATAGCGCTTTCATTTTCTATGTCTCGTATCGGTCATAAATTGAGAGGTATGTTCCAGGCTCCTGAATTCAGTTGAAGAATGCCTGTCGGGTGAGGCGTTTGAAAACCATATTAACGGCGTAAACCGTGGAAATCCTGCCTCCCAACAAACGATGGAAGTGGCAAATGCTCTTCACTGAAAGTGTAAACTGTCGGCATTTATGAGGCAACCATTATCCAACTTTGGGTCGTGAAGAGTTTGGTGCAGTGGGGTCTCTTCATAGGGTTTGAACCGGCTACCCATTAAGTTTTAAAGCTCTGCGCCTGTGCAATGTTGGTTAGTTCATTGTAGTATCACGAATCTCTATGCTGATTTTCTATGGGAACCTAATTAACATCTTCGCTTGACCAGACGAACATCCGTTATTGAAAAACGTTACCTCTAAGTACTTGAACCAAAGTAAAAGAGGCCGTTTTCAAAGACGGGGGCAGACCACCACAACAATAAGGTTGAGTAATGGACATTTAACGTACTAAGGGTAAGTTTCATTTATGAAGTCGAGAGGACTACTTAGGACGGCTGCGTAAACAGAAACGAAGCAAATGTATACACATATAGACGGTTGTTCTTTGAACAAACGAATTAACTGAAAAAAATAAACCACTTACGTGTACCTTAAGAAAAACTGTAAAAAGAACAAACCCACTATGACGCAGCCAGTGAGGCTGAAATGAGACGTTCTCATTGGACGAGCTCACCCAGTTGTTGAAACTAATCCCATCCAACTCCAAGTAGCGAAATACTTTCAGCAGTGACAGTAAAGACTTAATACGTTAGTTCTGTGTGCTGATATCAACTCTGGAATAAGGAGTGTATACGGAATGACACGTTAAGCTAACTAGTGTTGTGATGTAAAGGCGGAATAGAAATAAGGAGTAAACAGCTTGATCAAAGCAAAAGTATTTTGAGAATTACAAGTACAATGAAAAGGTATTATCTAAAGTAGTTATTACACTCGCTGCAGACGCGCTCAACGTTTTAGAAAGCATCGGTTTTCTGTCAGCTGCATGGAAAGAAGATCAACGCCGAATGTGGTATGTTATAAATGAGCTTTCCACTTCGTGTTTATTCATCGTGGGCTGTTAGTTGAAGATGAAGTTTGGTTATGCAATTGAATTCCTTACTGTCATTTCCTATCCGATCCCAGATAAATTTAACCCATATCAGCCGAAGAGCGCATACCATACAACAAATCCCCTACCATTCCCGAAACATGTTTTTCATCCAGACATACTTAGAACTTAGAATATTACATATTTCAGATTGCGTGCACAATTTGAAAAACATCTAAACCACAAGTGTTCATCACAAACACCGTATGTATAAACTGTAGTAACAAGAATAATTTTTCATTCCCAACTTTCAAAATGATAGGTGAAAATTCGTTTGCCATCATTCGGACAATCCACCACTGTTGGTTTGTACATTCACTGTTCACAATGTGATAATCCCCGCAACCCCAGAATTATAAACATTCTGGTAGGGTCGTCATCCTAACACGGTCCGTTCAATAACGTTCATTAGTGTCAAAATGAGCACATCCGTGTAGGCATTTTTACACCGCCCTACGCTGCGAAATAATCCCTCACTAATTTACATATCGAGAAGTAATTTCTTCTAGGTAACAACGTTTTAACCACATACAAAGAAGGTTGCTGTTCAGTTATTCAAACAACTGTTTTGAATTGAACGTGAAGCAACTATTCCGTTAACATACGGTTGCCAACACGTCTGGCGTAAGGGTGTGCAACAGGCTTTCGCATGTTCGTACCCTGGCGCCTCAGCCGATATCTTTGAAGTCTGTTCTGTTGTGTGGTAAGCAATTCACTACACGAAACAATGCACCACAGTATCTGGTTTCTGATTTTTGACTTTCAAGATTGTGTTATTATAGGTGTGGGAATTCTGCGAACTATGGTGGACGGAAAGCGTTTCGATCAATTTACGCTTCACAATATCAACTCGGTCAGAATTCGTTGGACAACAGAAATACAATCAGAAGGACTTAGACTACCAGAGTAAACAGGCTTACCGAATGACAGCAGCAACCAAAGGCGAAATAAACAAATTGGACTAGGTTCGATTTTCAGAATTAATCAGAAAGTTTTTACCAAAGTTTCCGCTTTCAGCTTTCTTGTCTATTCCAACTGTAATGAGTACAGCAGGTTACCGAAATTCAGTGACAATCGAATATGTCACATCAGCCCTATAATGCGGGGATTATTTACACCCTTTCGGAGACGGACGAAATCTGAACTTATCATTTTATCGAAAGTCCGACGATCAAGTGCGTAATGTTAAGTGAATGGATCGACATGAAAAGCAACATTCCAAGAAGTACTGCGCCATCAGGTTACACGAAAATAGGCTGCGCACAATATGGTTTGTTGGCCTCATACATATGCGTGTGAGCCAAGGTCAGTGGAGAACGCTCAGTCTAACAGTAAATGGCTGAGTTTCCGATGAACAGTGAATTACTCATCACCGAGATGATGACAAGCTTGGGCCAAACGAACAAAGATGGTTGACACTTAGGGGAAGATCCACAATTTAGGCGGTGCCTAGGAACTCTACGATAATGTCCTGCCTGGTAACAGATTTTGATAAACAACCGGATATATGGTACAATTATCTGAATGCCGCGTCACGCGGCCAGGGCAAGATGAGTGTTTGTAGCTAGAAAGGTTATGATTAGTAGGCGGTAATGTAAGTGGCATAGACTGAACAAATTTGACAAAATACTGTACAAATGTATGTAAACCACATTTCGACTCAAATCCACTCCATGCATTTGACAGTTGATTGCCTGTGTAAACGTTCGATAGAAATACAGTTACTTTGCAGCTGTAGGTGATTGCACTGTGACACTTTGTTAGGTAATGGGGATGAAAGCCAAAGAAATGTAGAGATGCACCAGTACTCCGATGTGAAGAGCGATAGGCAAGAGTTATGCATCCTGAAGAAATCGGTGTCTTTGCAACAGTGAGCCCATTTAAACGGTAACTTGATCGTCACATAGCTCTCTGTGTTAGATATCCGATGACATACCATGTAATATATTTACCCTAATTAAGTCGGATAAACGGGCTTTGTAGGTTGTGATCAGATGGACGTCGATTTGCGACACATTCCCAAACAAGAGTTGGTACATTCAAACACATGTGTAACGCCGTTTGGCAGCACACAATGGGACCGTTCCAGTATCACTTGTTTTAACTCCGCAGAACCTTTCTCTATGATGATAGTGTGAACTGAATCGAACTGACTGCGTTCGTCTTCTCAATGAAAATTTTTGTTCTCGTACGGTTCAGCTCACTGATAAATGGTGTGCCCGAGAATGATCACTGTTAAGGTTAAGAGGATTCACTTTTCGTACATAGATTTGCTCGTCACCTTTGACTACTTAATGATTAGACACTTGACGCTGTGCTCTTAGACCATAGCCACTAACTCCGTAGATACGCGTCTCCTGCAGATATACGACCATTTCCGCATTGCCAAGCTTTTTACAACTGACAAAAATCAGGGTCCGGAACGTAAATACAAAAGTTCGTCATTTCTGTGTTTGAGGAGAGTGAAAACCCCTGTATTTTGCAGTATGTTCTAATAATGAGCACTTTATAAGCACACACTAACTGTTCTATCCCAGTCTTTCATTTTCTACCAGATCATATAACAGACAGAGAAGTCTGTTTTGTATTTATGAACTTTTAAACATGGAATTGTGATCAATTTTCCATGACTTTATCAACTAGGCATACTATATAAATACCGGATTCCCAGACAGAATTCGAATCAGCACAAAATGCACTCTGATTGATGTTAATTTGACTCGTGTTGTTGTTGGTTCAGCGCAAATATTTGGATTGCTAATGAGGATGAACCCTGGGAATTTTAATCTTCGCTAAGCAGCCGCCTTATGGATCTCGACACCATGTCATCAGCTGACATCCGCCTAGCCCAATTCATGTTCGCAAGTTTTGGGCGGCAACTTGGAGGCGCTAGGTAACTCATTATTGACAATGATTCGGGACTAGTTGTCACGCTTTTCGGGCTCGTTTGGCGTGGTACCAATCGGACCCGGTTTTTGCCAGGACGCTGAAAGCTGTAGGGAAGCTGCCTTGTTGATGACTTCTTACTTTCACTTACTGCACGGTTTTCTATTTGTAAGATATAGACACCTTGACGTTGAATTCTTAAATACAGACTTAGCCATTTTTAGTAACATTCCCTCCGCCCTCTATGTTTTTCTCCTTCAGTACAGAGTTTGCTTTTTTCCTTACGATTGTGCGATATTTATATTTATTTATATGACGATGATTGAGCAGGATTATACACCTTTATACACTTAGAGATTGATGTCTCAAAAACACATTTCGTGGTTGAAGGTGGACCACTGATTTCTTTTGTGTCGACTGACCTCGTAATAAGAAAGTAAAAGTTGATCACGACACACCATTTGACGGAACAAAGCGGACGGAAAAGATCGATCTGTGGAGAATAGACGGAGTGGGCCTATAGAACTCAAGTTCAAGCTGCCAGCCAACGAATGTTCCACATTCGCCCAACAAGGTAGTGGAATTCGCACACTCCGTATGGCATTGAACGTTTTGCAGAGTGAACGTAAGTGCAATAAATTTGTCAAGATCGTCATTTCAATGTCACAGATTAACACAGAACATACAGAAGCCAAAAGTACGATTCGGCGTATGGCTTCGTCTCGTTATACTAGCCTCCGCGATAGTCCATCCGTGTACATAGTATGAAGTAATCGGAATACTAAATCATCGATCATTTGCAATACAGCTTGGCTGTTTCTGTATGTTTGTTCAAATGTCTATTTCTTGGGTGTGTACTCGCGCGAGTAACAATTCGTCAATTGTTCATGTCACAGCTGCGCTATAACTAGTGTTGCCGAGAGGACGATACTCAGTGGGTCTGATACACATCAAGTGATGAATCGGTAGGGCAGAAGGCGAGCAGCAAATGACCCATGCATTTGTGCGGACCAAGTGAATAGACTGCTCAGAAAAAGTGGACGACGAAGAGTGGATCAAGGCTGACTACATCATATTCTCAACGCTAGGGTGTAAAATCTCCATCGTTTCGTGGCATAAACTAGTGTTATCGGTTTCCGCCAAACCATAAAAAGCACGAAACAAATATGTCATAACAACTGTTTCTCTAGTTATCACGGGGAAGTTGCTGAAGTAACTGCAGATTGGGAGCACTACAGGTGGACGAGTATCGGTGTTAACTCAGGGTCAAACTGTCGTGTCGTGGATCAAAGAAGTCTGATCAATGAACGAAATTATACGTTTGCCATAAAACAGCATAGTGAGAGGAACCGCCTAAAGAGCTGAACGAAGCATCGACGGTTAGTTGCGCAGTGCATATGTAAACTATGGGGAACATCTGATCTGACAATTTGTTAGATTACTACATTGCAGGTGTTGTTGGATCCCTGAAACTGTATACTTTGAGACAATATTGCAGTATATTTTAGGAACACTCTCTGTGGTAGAAAAAATCGACAGCAATCATCTCACCTAACAGGTAAACAGATTTTATTAGAACGATGTAAAAAGAGGCTTTATTGAGAATAAGCTTCACAAAAGTATGAAAATTAGCCGCACGAGCGTCCGGAAATTAGGATAGGAGCATCGGTTAACATCGAGTACGGTCAGTTATACCAAAGACAGCCAATAGCCTTGAAACGACCGGCGAGCTTCGGCTGAATTACACCTCCCACTCTCGAAGATCATATCAGAAGTGCATGCAAACATCAGCACCATCAAAATTACTTTTCTGACAACATCTAATCAAACAGAATGTCACAGGTGAGTCCAAGAAAAAAGACTAACCCCATAGTGACGGTGTATCTGCTCCTGATTCAACGAAGTGGTATTGTTCAGCTTCTTGTACTGCGACCGTGGAGTTTTGTTCAGTGATTTTTGCACAAGTCGTGCGAGGGCACAGAGTTGAAATGCACACTTGGGCCCTTGAGGTTGTGCCGGCAGCTGGACACAATGTCCGCGGTCAATTTCGTCTCGATAGGATTACTCAACGTCTCATTAATTCCTAGTATACCAAGTCATTTGTTCTTTTTAAATGGGGAGTGACAGTATCTCGATGCCTATGGAGTCTCCTCGTAATTTCACCAGTTGGAAGGCCAAATACTTCTTTTTCAAGACAGTCACCACATCTGTCGTGGCAAAATGTGGACAGAGCAAACGTTAGTGTTACACTGTCACATTGTAGCGAAGAGGCGTTCAACAAAGCATAATTTTTATTGTTCAACTCACTGGTTGCCATGCCACGCGCACAATCCCGTTTATGAACCGGAATTTTCGGTGACACATCGTGTGCACTTCTGCCCGGTTCGTGTGTAGCCGACGCCTTCTGTCAGGGCGTTTTTCGTCTACCATTCCTCATCCGTTAGTCCGACCTCGTTGGGCGATGGCTCATCCGGTCACCCGTGTTATACAGAATCCACTTGCTGTAGGCGTTTTGAAGTATCCCACTATCGCGCTGAGGTACACTGTCGAAAGATAGAATACTCGCACCTCCGGTTTGATAATCCACCACCACATGACTTGATCCTGTGAAAACTGTAACGGTGACCACACAGCGATGCATATCCCAAAACACCTAACATTTTCATGACCGGTGCATCAATCTGAAGGCATTACCTTGGATGGCTGTACAATCCTGTAACGAATACTTGCTACACTTGTGCCTGAGTCATTTCCAAAAAGTGCTTCTTGTCAAAAACCCATCCCACAGCAATCGTTAGGTTCCTCGAGAAAAGGATTGCTGGCCACCTACCAAGGAACGTTAGGACAAGCAAATCACCACTGTAGATTTCGAATCTGAAATCAGATTAGGAACATAATGCTTCCGACCGACGTTATTTGTCCAGATACACTGGGTGAGCATCAGTCAATCGAACAGATGGCTCGGAACGTTCCCAGACAGTACTCGACATTCTCTCACCTTCTCCAAGGTCATTTCTAAACTGTATGTACATCGCTGTGGTTCAGTTTCAGACAGAAAGAATAAATTTGTTTCTTGAACTTTGTTGTTGTGAGTCCGAGGGCTTTAGCAGTCAAAAGTTCGTTCATAACAACCCACTCATCGCTACAGTTTTGCAGATACAATGAAGCCCTTGGAAGAGTTGTTATGCGTGGGTTTAGTCACTTTAGCTGTGACCTGTTGCGGACGCCCCGGAAGCTGAACCAAACCCTTGCAAAGAAGACAACATAACTTAAAGCCCTCTTTTCAGTGGTTGAGATTTGATGAAATTAGTGGACGTGTCATGATTATAGCGTTACCCAGTAGAGTAATCCTGAGAGATGGGTGACATTTTTGGAACTGTTGACTGAATGGATAAAACTTCTCGCTTGAGGTGAAAAGACCGATCGTGTGAATCTGTCCAAGGGGGATATTACACGTGGAGCATTCACTGGGAGTGAGTGTGTGGTAGCGATTCAACCAGCTACTTCGGTTCATTGTAGCCTTAGCTAATGTGGAGAGTGGTAACACACGAAGCCGCGTAGCCTCCCTGGGAAACACGACAAGAAATTAAACGGCGATAGTTCACTGAGAGGAGGCATTAATTCATGTAAATGCAATAATAAAAAAGAATGCTGTTCACTTGCAACCGCATGAATTCACCGGCAAAAAGCAGGCAGCCCTACGACTTTCAACCGCAGTGAAATTCGGGTGCTAGATTTGTCAAATTAGTTTGATTACTTGTGTCTACTTACAAACTGTATCATTTGATTCTAAAACCACTATCTGTGTGCCCAAAACAAATTGTGCAAATCCTCTCTCTTGACAAACTATGCCACAGACACCTGAAACCCAGTCAAGCGTGAACCACCTGACATAGAAGAATGCATGTCTCACGATAGGTACAAGACAGTGCCACCCATTCACCAACACTCCAAACCCTCTCCAGTAGACTAGGACCCGCCCCACGTCTATGATTTTAATTGAATTTAACTTGCTCCAATTTTTCATATATAAAACTCGAACCCTGTGAAATCGTAGACCCGATGAGAATTACCGAAAACAGCCGTTCACATAATTGACTACTCACAAACCACAAGTAACGAGAAAATCACACCAAATATTAAGCCCTCATATCCAACAGCTCAACTCAAACAAAAGATGGTAAACCTGCAATGATTCTTTATTCACTACTTAAAATAGCCAAGGTTCTGGATGCAAACCACCGTCAAATGCTTCAACAACAAGTAGGCAGTTGTCACAAACTTGAGCCTAGACCGGTAGGGATGCGCTCGTCTACGCCTTAAAGCAATCAACCCAAGCGAAAGGCATTGTCACTTTGGAAAACGAACCACTGGATTACGGACGTTTAAGGTTCAAATCACTTCCTGATTAAAAAATTAGCGGGAACGAGAAATAACGCGTGAATGTTAACAAACTTCGGTGAACAGTCACACCGCTTTTATCCCACCGCGATTAAGTACGCATTTCCAACTAATCGACCACATAGTTGGCATGTTTTCTCGGTGCGTAAAACACAAACCACCACTTTCCAGCGTAGATTCCTTCACAACGCGGCCACGTATGTACTTTCCCTCTTACTGTCTAAATATCTGCTTTCCAACCCATGGCCACCTTAATTCCACTGGCAGAATATGTTATCTTCCATTGTGTTCCCACTAATCAATACCTATTAGAGTGGAATGTAACCGACTGGGCCGGCTGTGTCCAGTATATTCTCGCCAGAATGCTTTGATCTCTTGCTGCATTAGACAAGGAGGAATTCATATATTGGTGATTCTGGCTGAAGAGCAGTCGTGGGAACGCTACTACAGATATACGGTAAATCCACCAGATGAACAAACAGACGGCTATCAAAACATTGGCTACTTTCACCGGACGACATGAGCAAAAGTTGATTAACTTGGAACCAAAAATCAGGATGTCCCGGCCCCATTTGCAAAAGTATCACCACTCAGGAAGAATGACGACAGTTAGGACCAGATAATCAACGAGACGGAAATAGAGTGGGAATTAAACATCATTCATAGTTCATGGCATTCCTTACAATTAGGGAGAACAATTCGTCTAACCGACCACAAAAGAACGAGATACCCAAATTCACCGTCACCGGAGCTCGTCTCTTGCTAAAGAGAGAGGAAGGTTACTTGCCCACGAGATTGTGGCCAAACGTCCATGTGAACCGATCAGGTTCTATACATAACGCTAGGCAACTGGAACAATCGGCTCTCCACACACGACGGTCAGAGTTTCACTGCAAGCCCCGACGACAATATGTGCTAGTGCGCAGGCAAAAAAACTCGAACTAATACTTCTTTCGGATTTCAGTCACCCGGTCATTTTGAACTGTGAATGCAGAAACCAAACGCGCGTCGTGCACAATTCGCATAGGTCAAAATCTCCGATTATCCAAAGAAACCAACTTACAAAAAAGCAGCTAGATGTTAAACTAGGAAATTCGGTGGAATTTAATAGCCACGCTAAGCAATGAACCATTAGCAAGCAGAACGTTCCAAATTCTCAATCTCGCGGGAGATAAGTAACAACGCTTAGAATCAACGGGGATAATTGAGATAACACGTGCAACACTGTAGAGATGAAAACGCCTCTCTACTTCGCATCACAAACCAGAAGTGCTCGTAAAAGTAACCGCGTCTCAAAGCGAGTTGAGAGGTTCCATGAAAAAATGAGCGAAACAGACGATACCAGATCAGTTTTCCCTTGCGAGTAAGAGGAATTCTCACTCAACATTCCTATCAAGACTGACTCCTTAATTTTAGGCACAGGTTATGATTTCAGTTCCTCGTTCAGCAAACGTTTTGGACCTCTCGTGTAATCATAAACCTGGAAGCTGTGGCTACCAGTCACCTGTGTTATTCAGAAGGGGTTCACAAACTTTCGCGACCATTCCGTTAGACTGGTTACGACTGCGGCGTAAGTATTACGTGTGTCAGTACCTACCACCACAAGGAGCATGTTTGTAACACCCGATAGGTGACGTTTGTAGAGGGAAACACTCTACCATACTCCGTTAACTATGGCGTAGGAGCACGTACAGAACGTTTTTCAGAAGGATACGACAGACACCGAAAAGTAGGTATCTATGTGAAATCAGTGTACGTATCGACAGCAACCCAGTCAGCCGGGCAGTGACTCCATGAATGACCTACTGAGCTGATGAACCGTCTGTTGCTGTCGACGGTGGGCCATGTTGGCGGGCGTCATGGAGGTTTCCACTCTGTACCGTTTGTAACTAACTGATTGTACACTTGAAGTTCTACCAGTAGACTTTCGTGTGGTTTGTTTTCGTTGCTTGCCGCACAGAGAGATATCAGAACACACTCTCATCCGAAAAATGACCTCGTTTTGCCTAACTGACTTTGACACTATAGAATGATTTATTTTCATCGTATTTATGGTGGAAACTGTTGGGGATAAAGTGAAGTAGCCATGCATGAGATTGTTACCCATCCATATATTAACATATCCCCAAACTGTTTGACTTAAGAAGCTACGCATTCCGCTCCGTCGATCTCGACCGGAAATGATAGACGGTTTTACGTAAACAGAATTAAGGCGGGTACGGACCATCTGTTGAAACGAAACCCGTCACCTTTCGCGTGTTTCAGTTCCGTCAAATAAATTTGTCCGGAAATGATACATGCCGAGAGTAAACAGTGAGACCACTCAATACTTTTCAGTTTTCTCATTCTATGTCTGGCCAACTTGACTGAGATGTTTAGTCATGACCAAAAAGTAGACGGCCGAACATAATCTATTCGTTGCATCCTGTTCTTTCACATTTTAAGAAGAACTCGGTATTTGCCGTTCGAGCGGATGTATTACATTCTACTCACCATCAGTTCTACTACATTTACAATTCTGATGAGTAGTCGGTGATTTGGTTTATTTTCAAGTTGCCCATCACTCACATTTGTTCGCAGCCTTCGCATTCAGATAGACTTTTCAGCCAACCTCTTTTAAAAAGAAGCACTAGACTCGAAAGAGGTTGGCTGGAAAGTCTATCTGAATGCGAAGGCTGTGATCAAACGTGAGTGATGGTCAACTTGAAAACATTTGCCATTGCTGGAAAAATTGGGACTCTTATTGTTGTGTTAATTTATATTGTTTATCAATCTGTCCGACTCCAGGTAACTATTTTTGTCGAATGCTAGATAAGGATATTTTAAGATGTTTAATCAGACGGTGGTTGCTGACAAAAAAGTTCGGCTCAAAAGACGGTAGCGGTAGTGATCGTCAGTTTCGTGTTCTCAGCGTTTGTCCACATGTTTTGGTCACAAAAACCTGTGTCCACATTCGATGTCAACGGTGTCGTTCAGAACTGTTCAGACCTACTGTGCAAGACCACTAATCGAAGTCATTCGCTTCCCCAGGGGTTCGACAAGCTGATAAAATTAATGAGCCGACGTTGTAGCAGTAAACCCTTGCAATCCGACATGCAGTGGGTGCACACAGAAACGCTGATGAGTGTTGGCTGTAGCCGTGTGGAGGACTGTCTGTATGGGAGGGTATGGGATTGACAGAAGTGCGATTTGAACGACAAGAAACATTGAGGACGAAAGAGTATATATACACTGTAGGGTAGGGTGAGTTCCAGTATATCTTGAAATGTACATCGTAAAAACACGGTGAACGAGAACACTATTGACAAAAAAACAGAATTTACATAGAAATTGCAAGACAGAATATATTGAGAGCATAGGTGTTCAGAGACTGAAACAATTGAGAGAAAGTAATCAGGAAAAGAAATCTACACTAAAGTATCGTCAAAGAATGAAGGAACGCTTGTGAAGCATACGCGTGTGCACCGCGCGCATGCGCTGGCGCATCTGAACATGGCACTCATTTACGTGCTTTCGTACGATCACGCTGTCGTGTTCCTGTTTTCCGAGGACCAGTACTGTTATAACCAAAATTGGAAGAAACTGATGAAGCAGTGACGGAAGAGCCATGCTTGGAGCCGTCGGAAACCAGTGACTTTGACGACGGACGGCGAGTACTCACTAGCGGATGCACCTGCACAAGAGAACGTGATGTCTTGTTTAGACAAAAGGAATTAGCGTGGACAAATAATAGACCGTACACTGCTCCGCGAACGGTGTTGAAATGACTAGTGTCTTAAATTCAGCTAGGTCATTTAGTGGAGAGAAGTAGACTGTACGATATGTACTGCAGGCAGGTGAGGTCAACATCGGATGTAACTCATCCAAAAATGAGTTGAATCATGTATACGATCGTCCAGCTTGGTTTGCCACGCAGATCGGTGAAATCCGGCCCACTGAACATTAATGTGCTCGCCGTGGTATCCCTATTCTTCATGGTGCCTAGTAGTAACTGAGTAGACAACTTAGACGACAACCAGCCAGACATCAAAACACGGAGCGCCGGGTATCTTGATCAATCTCGAAGCGCGTAGATCCTGGAATGAGAGACACCCCAACAAATTCAGCACGTATGCCACAGTCCCGGGTACATAGCTTTTGTGACTTGCAGAAAGCCTCAAGAGGAATCGAAATAACTGTTTCATCGTTCGCCTCGGTGATTATCTAACGAGAGGCTATACTTTGCGCCCTTCTGGATAGCACTATCGTGATCCAGAGGGAATTCTAGCATCAAAAGCGCGCTGGATCATTGCTTCTCAAAACCACCTAATTCCATAAATACAGTTTTACTAAGATTAAAAACATAAACCAAAATACTATCTAGGCCGGAAAGCGCCAGTATATATCATCAGGACGATTAACAGTGTGAGTCAATGGTAGACATGATGACAAGATGTTCTGTACCGTTCGATGCTCAAATGAAGCAGCCTGGAACCACCTCACAATATAGCATATGATTCGTGTTCAGACGCTTGGACGGCACCTAGGGGTCATTTCTCTAAACAGCGACATTAGTGAAAAACTGCACGGTTAAATCTAACTGCACGTCAAAGACACTGAGGAGAGGATGGCCGGTTGAAAGTTACCCCGTTCTTGCCAAACAATCACTCTGCACAACTTTTGGTGTCAAAATGGGAGGCGAGTGGTACATTACGCTGAAAATATTGTTTAGCGGAATGAGTTCAACTGACCTCATCTGTCTGAGCTCCAGGGAGATTGACGTTGAAACTTGGACCCGAAGGAGGTTGGCCGGTAGCGGACTGTTCTTTTCGCTTGACTTGTTTGGTCGGTGGTTCGGAGGAACGACCAGAAGGAGAATCTGGCCGTTTCTTCACCAAACCGCTTCCGACGGCCACATTGTCAGTCTGCTCCTCACCGCCTGACAAATCATCCGGATTGTCCACTTCCGGTGAAATGGATAAATACATGAGGATATCTTCACATTCAGCATCCTCGTCACTAAGCAGAAACAATAAATAAATATCAGTCGATAAAAATGAACTATTTTAAAAACAGGATTCACTCAGATAGTATACGAAGCTAGGATGAAAATTTTGTACAAAACTAACCAGAGGTCGATCTGACCGATAGATCGCCTGTTGGTGAACAGAACAAGTCTAGCACAATTCGAATAAACCGAATATTAGCCCTATTCTGAAGACAGTTTAACAGTTTACGATCAAAGTTAAGAGTAACTAGATGGCTGCTTCCATTTACATTTGCCAATCCCACTGCCGGACGAATAGCATATTTGAGACCACGGGAGCGACATATAACAGTTAGGTGATATCAAGCACAGAACGACTATCTAAAACGTGAGTAACAAGAACCCGGTGAACAAAGAAGAGGTTTGTTACCGCAAAAAAAGAAACATGTCTAATCAAGAAACAGGGTTGTTCGACGAAAGATTTACTTCAGACCACTATTTCTGCGAACCTGTGATCGGTTAAAAAATTATAGCAGGAATTGGGACTTGATATATATACGTTTTAAATGAAACATCAATCCACGTTGTTCAAGTAGCAGGTGGGCCATACAGCATGAGCAAACTGAAAACGAGACGCACCCGACACGCGGTAAAAAGTAAGACATGCACAGCACTGTTACGGATAGGCAACACAAATGTACCTGCTCAACAGGGCTGCTACCGGTTCCACAGTCTCAATGTCCACTTCAACGTCCTCTTCCTTGTTGGCTTTCCAAAAAAAGAAATGGAGAAAGACCGCGAAGGATTACTCATCAGGTGTGAGATCAAGTTAAAAGACAAGCTAGCAAACTTAAGGTATATTCAGTGAAAGAAGTGATCAAATCAGTCAGATCTAAGAAATTTTACGGTAGACTTGGAATTTCAGCGGCAAACAGAGTTGGACGGCGATCAACGCATAGTTCCACAGATTGCACTCATATAAAAAAACAACACAGGTGGCTGGGATCCAGGCTCAAGTTCAACTGATAAACAGTCCTGCGTGAGAATGCAACAGAGTAGGCTTATAAAGAGCCCACCTCCAGTGTGCAACTCACTGATTCTCGTCACGGATGCTTAGAAAGTAAGAGACGTTATCGGATTTACTACTGAAAACGATTTAATCGTGAACCCCACGATTTGCGCTCCGTCTGGTCGTCGTCCAAACCTGAAGCTTCGGAAGGAAACACAAGTCAACGACATTAAACGGTATAAGCAAGTTGAAAATTTCAATCGACAACAGCGTATACAAGAAGCTGAGAACTGCCAGCGGCATCGTGTATACAACTTTCGTGATATTGCATGCGCGCATGCTGAAAACAGAACTAGAATAGAGACAGTCTTCTCTGAACCTGTAGAACCGTGCTTTATTTAGATGTAAATGGTCATTACGCCAACAACCAAGCGTACGGCTGCGGGCTTGAAGCTGACTTATCTTTGTTTCCGTACAGCTTAACAGTGTAATACTGATAAGTGGCTTGGTAGATTTGATAATTTAGAGAAGACCAAATGCGAAAAAATTTGGACTAATCAATAATGTAATTAAGATGCTCATCGGTGGTGTTAGTGGATTCTGGTGTGAACCGACTGAGAGAGCCAGCTTGGGCAGTCAATCTCCTGGATCATTTGGTTGGTTCCATATGACGCAAATGGTTGGGTAGGTAACTAGGTCCAAATGTAAAGTTTCTGATCTTCTTGCGTGTCTACGTGGTTTAATTGGTAGAGTAGTTGCCACGTCTGAGCATGCTGTTACTGTCGCCCAGTCGAATCCAACGGAATTCGGAACTTTGTCATTGGGTGTGGTCTAAATTAACAAGTCCACCAAACTATTTATCAGCGTTTTGCAAGGCAGAGAGCGCTGTTCGACTGTGCATGAGGTAAAATCAGAACATCGTGATTACAACAGGACAGACACATAAACGGGTTTGAGAACCGTAATCTACTGACGAGCGACATACAGTGCACGTCGGTTGACCAGTGACATAAAGATGTAAAACACTGGTGACTCCGTAGATTAGTTTGAAACATAAAACACCCTTTGAGTTTGGTCAGAAAACTCGTTATCTTCGACGGAGTACTCTTGTTCTAGTATGGTGCCTAAACCAAGATTTTAAAAAATCTGTTAACTCACGACAAGTGCAACGATCTTGTTGATTGTGAAAGTAAAGCAGACAACCCATTAAGTATGTGTACAATATTTCACATAATATGAGGAACCAGGTAAAGTGAATTTATGTTAATCAGAAACATCGAATGAACTCACAGGTTAATGGCTACAACACACGCTTTGGGACAGACTACAGTCTTATTCAAAAGCATGAAACAAACAGAATCAACACCACAAGAGAATGACCAAATAACAACAAAAAATCGAACATTATACGAAAAAAATAAGTTAAAATTCGCACCGTAAACTATTTTGGTAATGCTAGTTCGATGGCACTTCATCTTTCTAAAAGTAAAGTATGCATAACGGTACCGATGCAAGTCAACGGAACAGACAAAACAGCATTCCTGTCGCTGACTTCAGCTCGCTACCACTCTTCGATGTTTCTAGTCAACGAGATAACATCATTTGAGCCTGGCAGATAGAATCAACAGTGATCACACTGAATGCTAGCTCTTTCATGCCCCTACCCTGTTGTTTGTCTCCGTAGCACTCAGAAAGTACAAACAACGGACGACCTGGTAGAGACTGAGAAGGCATCCGTAAGGCGTATCTGAGCCACCTAAGCTGACGAAACGAGATTACTGTGAGTACAGCGTAGAACAATCTGTCTTCCACACAGCGTCGAACCTCATCACACACGGCCAACAGTGAGTAGCCGAAAATGACTAAAAGTAGGCATTTCACATACGTATGCACGAACATTTAACATCAAGGTCCCGACATCTTCCACACAAACAACCGAGCTACAAATGAAGGTAAGGCGTGACCAACGAGACAGCTTCTCTGTGGTTTTACTTTCCGGTGTTGCATTATCATCATCACCATCATAAACAATGCATCAGTGGTTCACACAAATGCTTAATTGTCACACAACCATGAAGAAATAAAAGCAAACCATGTGCAAAAGAGAAGAAAAAAGGGGGGGAGGGTAAGGAACTTAACTACTGAAAATAACTACGTTCATATTCAAATATTTAGCATCAAAGTATCTACACCTTGCAAACAAACATCCCAGCTGTGAGTGAAAGTAAGGCGTCATCAGCAAGACAGCTTCCTTATAGCCTACACTACTCCGCGTCAATAAATGCA
Organism: Paragonimus westermani; assembly: GCA_008508345.1. NCBI lineage: Eukaryota > Metazoa > Platyhelminthes > Trematoda > Plagiorchiida > Troglotrematidae > Paragonimus > Paragonimus westermani. Next base: position 116,158 of record QNGE01000935.1, on the reverse strand, counting down.
CTCACTTCACAGAAAATTCGGACAAACAACAACAACAACAACATTCACGTCACTGAGCCTGAATAGTCGTTATCTCAATAAGCACCTTCAGCCACCAACTCTGAGAGTCACAAGATCCTCAGCTTGGGAGGTGAACCCGACCTACAGCAGCCAACTCCTTCGTGAACGACTTCATACCTCTACGCTAGGTCATCATCCGTCCACCTGGGACCTTACGTCAGTCGACCTCAGCGTCGGCAGTGTTCGATGCGGTGAACGACTAGCTGTCATTCTTAGTACATGACCTAACTAAGTCTGTGCAAATGTAAGAAGCGAACAAAAGAACTCGTTTGACAATCAGTGCCAAACACCCGCTTCCTAACCTCTCCATTACTCACTCGTTGGTGTCACTCAATACGAGTGATTGAACGCAGATATCCGTGGTCAAATACCTGAAGACGGTTTACGTCTTCTACCCTAAGCAGCCAAGTTTCTCTGCCGTGAAGCAATACAGCCCCCATTGCTGTCTGATATACGCAACCCTTAAGGCTCAGAGAGATACCTCTCTGTCGTCACAGGTGCTTCAGATTGGTGAACATCAAAGCAGCCTTAGAGATACGCGCTTCTATTTCCCTCTCTACAAATCTGCCACCGCTGATGCTTCCTCGGTATACAGACCGGTCAAAAGCCTCTATGACTTCATTATCTAACATTAAATTTATGCATTCACAATAATCGTGCAGGAGTAATTTGCATTTTCAGGCTGCAAAGCACACTCCGAACCACTCAGGAGAACAGGGAACAGCGTCTAGCATTGTTTGTGCTACACGCAGTGTCAAACAGCAACACAATGTCATAAGCATAATCAAGATCAGCCAGTCTTCCACCAGGTGGGTGGTCCATGCCGGCAACTTGCAAGTGCCGTAGAGAGTTCTCCATTATTTCGTCCATGACAAAACTAAACGAAATGGTGCAAGTGAACAATCTTGACGTACGCCGCTCCTGGTGCTGAAACTGTCAGACAAATCACCATAAACCCTAACCTGAACTGAAGCATGGGAATGAAGCACTAACAGCATGTTCACATAATTTGGTGCTAGACCCCTGCGTTTAACCGATTCCAAAAGTGTAGATCAATTCACCGAATCAAACGCACATTGATAATCGAGAAATACAGCAACTGTTGGACGGCGGTACATATGACACTGCACAAGAATTTCGCGAAGACCAAAATGTGATCCACACACCACGCCCCGACGAAACCAGCCTGCTCTTCCCTAATGTCTACCTCTCGAGCTGCAGCGAGTCGACGAAGTACAATGGATGTCAAAACCCTAATAGTGACCGGCGTCAAACTAACTCCCGTGCGGTTTTCCAAAGAGCCCCGGTCACCTCTCTGGAATATGAGAACTATTACCGACTGAGTCCAGCACTGAGGAATGGTCTCCGCAGTTCATACAAGTTGAGACAAGTGACTCAAAGCATCTAATAACCACTCCTCCTCCCCCACCTTCGCTGAAAACCGCCAATAGGAGATCATCTGGACCAACAATCCTATCACGGTTGAGAACCGAAATTCACTTGCCGACAAAGGTCTTAGGAGGTGGTTCCAAACCTATCAACCAAAGGACTAGACTGTGAGGTTACGACAGCGGCATACTGGAAACAGAAGACCAGCTAAACTGACCCTCTAAATGTTCCGCCCACCGCTCTAACCACGTGCCTCGTTGACAACCACACTGACAGACAGTCACCTTTGACTAGTAGCACCGATGAGTCGGAAGAGTTTGTTTGTGTTATGTGGAGCAAAAGCAGTATCCATCTCTCTAGCTTTCTCCCTTGGTAAACACACGAGATTAGCCATCAGACTTCGCTTCAACGTCCACCGGAAATACTTCATAAATTATGTTAACTACTAGGAGGAACGCTGTCTTGCATCCAACGAAAATCCCCCGACGACTATGAGATCCAATGTTCGTTCAACCCACGAACCATCGTTCCGCATGCCACTGTACCTGCTTCATGAACGGCCTGTGAGGTATGGGTCCAGCAACTATTACGGTCTTCGGAGGGGGAAACACCGAGGTTGCTTTCTAAGCTGGTTTTGTACGTAGGCTCTACCGCCAGCATACCCTGTTTCTCAACTGCCAGTCGATGCTACCAGTGGGGTCGTTGTCCAGCCAAATTAACGGCAACGTAACAACACATGGTCAGAATCCAAGTATATGCTCCAATAAGAACGACAGTCCTGAATGCAGCTCCGCCACCCATACCTAACAGCTATGTGGTCTACCTGAGACCAGACCTGATCCGGAGAACGAGAGTGCCAATTATGACAATGATGCGCACAATGCTTATGCTCAGCGCACAGCTGCAACAATCGCCCGCCCTCAGCTGATTGGTGTGAAGTTACCCTAAACCAGCCACCTAAACAAGACTCGACCTCACCAAGGCGGCCGATCTGAGCGTTCATATTTCCGGCCAAAACAACTACATTACAATCATGTGTCGACCGAAGAAGGGTGGCGAGATCCGAGTAAAAGGCTTCCCTGATACCGAAATTACTGCAGTCAGTCGGAGCGTAAGCAGACACAATAAAACGATTTTTGGGAGTTTTGCGCCTAGAGCTGATCTTAATTGAATCCGCCCGGCGGACAGCACAGAGTCGACTGTCAACGGGAATCCAGTCTAACAGTGAGGATGTGGCCGTCGTGTTGAGGACTATATCCACTCCAGACTGACCGATAGCGGTGGCTGTGGAGTCACCGGAAGTGCATAACCAGTATCGGCTAGACAATGCGGGTGCTGTTAGTTCCATGTGTTGACTACTGGCCTGGATTCTAGTCTCCAAAATGCAACAGAAATCAACATGTCTAGCGGGTCTAACGTTCCTGCGGGAACGGCCTGTCGACTCACCCAGTTAAGAATGCGAACTTTGAAGGTACCCACGTTAGAAGTCAAACGTGTTTTGGCGAACAGTCTGTTTTCGGTCGTTCATCCTCGAGCCAATTACATAACATTTTATACCATCATGGTTGTCAAGCGAGAAAAAATCAAGAGCAATTATTCACATCACTACGTCAAACGGTTGTAAACTGGAGGACAATTCGGTGACAAAATTGACCTCCGGAGTTGTCAAGTGGGTAACGGGGGGCCATGGTAAACGCAGGGTTTGAGGAAACTCCTACTGAGCGCAAAACTGTGGACTGTGGAATCGAACTGCGATCGCTTGTGCGGTGGCCAGGGTACGAAATCTGACTCCCCTGGATTGACGACTGGAAGGAAGAATGGCCATTACGCCCGACTGTAGACTGACTGACTGCAGTGATGTCGGTATCAGGGAAGCCTTTTACTCGGATCTCGCCACCCTTCTTCGGTCGACACATGATTGTAATGTAGTTGTTTTGGCCGGAAATATGGACGCCCAGATCGGCCGCCTTGGTGAGGTCGAGTCTTGTTTAGGTGGCTGGTTTAGGGTAACTTCACACCAATCAGCTGAGGGCGGGCGATTGTTGCAGCTGTGCGCTGAGCATAAGCATTGTGCGCATCATTGTCATAATTGGCACTCTCCTTCTCCGGATCAGGTCTGGTCTCAGGTAGACCACATAGCTGTTAGGTATGGGTGGCGGAGCTGCATTCAGGACTGTCGTTCTTATTGGAGCATATACTTGGATTCTGACCATGTGTTGTTACGTTGCCGTTAATTTGGCTGGACAACGACCCCACTGGTAGCATCGACTGGCAGTTGAGAAACAGGGTATGCTGGCGGTAGAGCCTACGTACAAAACCAGCTTAGAAAGCAACCTCGGTGTTTCCCCCTCCGAAGACCGTAATAGTTGCTGGACCCATACCTCACAGGCCGTTCATGAAGCAGGTACAGTGGCATGCGGAACGATGGTTCGTGGGTTGAACGAACATTGGATCTCCGAGGTATCCCTGGAGTTGCTGCAAGCCAGACGGGACATTCCTCCTGGCAGTTCATATAGCTGGTTGTCCTCCAATTCACAACCGTTCGACGTAGTTATGTGAACAATTTCTCACGATTTTTTTCTCGCCTGATAACCACAATGGTATAAAATGTTATGTAATTGGCCCGAGGATGAATGACCAAAAACAGACTGTTCGCCAAAACACCTTCAACTTCTAATGAACTCATGGGCCTATTCGAATCGTACCTATACCAATTTTGCATTCTAGGTCAGAGCAAGGGACGAGGGAGGTCCGAGGCTGAATGGTATGAGATGGGGATTACCGACACAGTGTTACTATGATTAGCTATGTCGGTTGTGAGGCATACAGATTAATTGCCGTAGATGGGGTTTGGGAGGAGCCTGAGAGCTAATTTTGATAGGATAGTGAGGGAGGGGTAAATAGTAACACGTTCTCACGTATCCACTCTGCTGTATGTAGCAGAGACGACCGACGCAGTATGGGATTTCACAGACAACTCAGTTAAACAACAGAAACAATCACGTCATTGAGCTCAACTAACCACTACATCACCTAGCGCATTCGGCTACCAACACTGAGTTGTGACAGTCCTGGAACGCGAGACGAACCAGAACTATAACATTCATGTATTTGACTCTGGTTCAATAGTCTTTGTTGCAAATTGTTGATCCTCTTACTCAGCTGAGTGGTGTACTCCCCTCAGCCTCTGCTATCGCTGACGACGTGCCCATGAGGATAGCGTAAGCAAGCAATGCATTCGTTAAGCTGCGTCGTTTTTGGCCTAGTGGGATGTCCGAATGGCGACTAAGGAGAGTATATACAATATATTTGTATGTTCGGTGTTACCTTACGGATCAGGGACCTGTTCTGTTCGTGTAGAAGAAGCACTCGGAGTTTGACTACTGTTGCGCGTCAACTCATCTGTATCAAACGAGCTGACTGCATAGACAAAGCGATAGTCCGTCGGTATGACTGTGAGAAATCTGCAGGATGGCAGTTAATAACCAGCGGGAAAATGCGGTCTAAGCTGGTTGAGTCATGTACTTCATACGTGGACGAAATCTTTGGAGCGCCGGGCATTATTCAGCGCAGCTGATGATGAGTGAAAGGAACCAGAAGGCTGACGAGTGAAGGCACGATCGCAAGCTATGAAAACCTTGCCTCGATCACTCAGTTGGACACATTAGGTTGGGGGTTCAGGATCATCCCCACATTCGGTTGAAAATGCTCTTGGACACGACACGGTGCCGCAGTCAGTGGCTAGCTTGTACCCTTGAAGTTTTTGAATCTTTTTCTTGATATATCTCCATTGTTGGTTGGTTTGTCTTATATATATATATATATATATATATATATATATATATACTCATTCGTTAATCGGATATTTCGTAGATTGCTGTCAAAACCATGATTATCACGATGATGACGCTGTCAGAAACAACGGCATCTCAAACGATGGTGCCCTCAGTGAGGCTAAAGGCTGAAAGTGTGTACCTGTATAGTGCCACCACGTCAGGTGCCACGCCAGGTGATTCCACTCAGACAGTTAGCCTGGAATTGGCAAACAGGTGATTAGTGTGTAAAGTGGGCTAGTGGCCAGGAGTTGACCTGATTGGATGCTTCGGGTTCCTTGGATAAAATCAAAAATACTACTCCCACATGTGATTGGACACACTGTAAGAGACGATGCAGAACGGAAGTCGATGATGTTATCACAGTGGCCCTTATTTTCTCCGAAAGATAGCTCCATTTCATTTAGGTGTTTCTTAATAGCTGTCGCGCCTAAACTAGGCTTAATGCCATGGGGAAAACAATGTAGTGAACAAGGCTTGTTTTCTATTTGATCATCAGGGTAATTACAACGTAAAATATACGAAAACAGTAGCCAAATTGTTCGGTTTAAACATTATTAACCATAATATATGCACATTCTATGTGTACATCATCATCAGAGCTTTTTTCATGTTACATAATGTTACCCGAGTGATGGTGAAGTGGGAGCACATTTGGCTGATAAAGTAACAAGAGTGAAACTGAAGTACAGTGCTTCTTTTCGAAACAGGCTGGCAAGAGAGTATCCGAATACAAAGGCTGCGATCAAATGTGAGCGCTATTCAACTTACCTTTGCTCTCTTCAACGTCTTTATCTTCATCCTCCACATCGAACTCAGACTCGCGTTCCTCATATTCCACGTTCTCATCCAGCTCCTTGAAATCAGGGGCGAATGCAGACCAGTTTTGCTGCAGATAGGAACAGAATGGAAATGAGCCGAAAGATGAACTCTTTCAAGAACTTAATCCAGATTCAGATCCGAGTCGTAGACACGAATGCCAATAATGAGTGTTAAAGTAAATAGGCTTAAAAGACACTCCAAATATGAAAATGAAAATCAGCACATCAAGTTTCCGTGATCCTTCAGGGCGTAAATTCGAAAAGATCGAGCTTAACATACTCACTTGAAATAAGTGGTCTGACTTATTGGCAATGGAATATGCTGTGTCTACGAAACGACACTTACAACAGCATGCAACACGTATGTCTCACCGTGAAATCTCACGATAGAGAGTCTGCAAGGATCAGAAATACTTGGCAGACTTCTGCAGCGGGTTCGGAATCAAATAGCCCGAATGAGACAAACTGAGACTGCCAGCTGAGTACAACTGGACGGAGGAACCAAACGAAGAAAAATTGCACCGAGCTTACCACTTGTGTCTGAGCCCAGATGGAGACCTGTTCTTTAGTTACTGAGTTGGAGATTGAAACAATGATGGGTCGTAAAGGGTGCCAAACTACGTCCAATAAAGTTTCCCCCTTTTGACCGTGTAATATCTTCACCAAAGTCCCACTGCTTCGCTCCCATATGTAGATCGAATGCTGTTTCATTGACCCAGCACAAATGTACTCACCATCGCCGGAGAAGCAGCATTTCCGCCAATGGCTCCTGTGGAGGATAAAAAAGAGCAAACTTATGTCTTCGGGGGTTACTAGGGGAAATAAATAGCTTGCGAAGTTCACAAGAAAATACTCATACACACGGTTAAACCGGCAATAGCCACAACCACCGATGAATTATTCACCAAAACAAGATTGGCTTAACATGTCTGAGGCGATGATCAGTAGTGGTCAGAGAAATAAATCGATATCCCGGAACCTAAGGGGACGTTAAGCGATTAGAGGCAGTACGCAAATCACTATTCGATGTGGATAACGAACATGATCTAATGGACCCACACGTGGAGGTGATCGAATATGCAGACCCGCGGTACTCCTTATCATCTGAAGCGCTAAAACCGTCCACTAATAGTCACAATTCACAACGGCCAGTGAACTTTGGGCACAAATCGATGGTGAAACCGACTATTCACATTCATTCTCATATCTATGCCCAGCGGTCGATTCACTTCACGACAGATGTTGGAAGTGGAAGTAGAATCTGTAACCTCAGCCTAGAGAGCTGACGAGCACATCAGTTTGATCAGTAATCAACTAGGCATTGTCTACCTTCAAGCTAGCACTCGTTTCTGATCCGCCGGTTAACTGCACACATTGATCTCGTAGCACTGATGAGGGCCACAAGAACACATCATACATCTGGAAAGACTCATTTTGACGGCATCTCATCATAACGGACCTGAATGAGCATTGGTGAAGCTCATGGGTTAGCAGAAATGGAGTCTTCCCATTTGTGAATTTCCATAGTGCATTGGTATCGATGATGAAAACTCCAAGCATTTATAACACAAAAAACGGAATGCATCAGAAACTCGCCCTTGCGTTTCCCAACAAAAACACTATTGGGGATAGAGGTATCTCCCTGAAGATTAAGAGTAGCGTATATAAGGCGACTGTACGGGCTGCATCAATTTGTTTCCAAAACTTAGCCGCTTAGGGCAGAAAACGTGAATCTCCTTTAGGTGTTTAGCCATCGATGTGTGCACTCGAATGCACGCATCGTGTGGCATCAACAATTAAGCAAAGGGATAAGTTAGAAAGAGAGTATGTGACGGTTAGAGTTACGCAAGTCCCTTAGCTGGAGTTGCAGCCGATTGGCGCAAATCGCAAGGTAGACAGATGATGGCCTGGTGTAGAGAAATGAAATCGTTCATAAAGCGGTTGGTCACTACAGATCGGGTTCGCTTCTCAGGTTGGAGACGTTAGGCGAGAAGGCGACTAATTGGGCTTAGTGGCGCAATTGTTGCAATCGTTTAGTCGAGTTGTCCACGAAGTGGGTGCATGTAGCGATGCGCGGTAGTGGAGGCAGTAAAAAAACTATCTTGTCGATTATACCTTACTTCCATTTGTTGTCCGATTATTTGCTGGTAAACCGTAAGCACCTTGATGTTAAGTGTTTGAGCATAAACGTGGTTATTTTTGGAAGTTAGGTTTGTTTTTGTCCTTCTTTTCTTCATGGCTGTGTGACAGTTAAGCGATAGTGTTGACTTCTGATGAATTGCTAGTTGGGCAAACTGTAAAATACTAAGCCTTCATACTTGGAACTCGACAACAATGAGTGGGAGAGGGTTTAAAACGATATGGTCTTCAATAACGAGCTGAAAGAAAATAAAAGCAAAATCAAAATTTTTTAAAGCCTGAATCATCCAGTTGTGGTACGATCAAAAAACAATCATCACAATGAAAAGAACGGAGCTCACAATGTGACCAAATCTTTGAGCTTTTTGTTAGGTTCCAGTTCGGCACCGTCGGCCTGCAAGACTTCGTCACAACTGAACACTCGGATGATACGATCGGCACAGTTGAGTAAAAAGCACCTACCCGAAAGAAAAGCACCATAAAAATATCAGAGTGAAAAATGGGTGGCTCCTAAATCATCGATATTTAATAGGCCTAGAATTTAATCCGAAAGAGGGTAGTCGGTAAAGCATTTCCTATTAACCAGAAGCAGCCAATATGTCGCCGTGAACGTTAAGAGGATAAGAGTCGTTCTATATGGGTTACATACACTAGATTCAGCCCTGCGAGACAACATTCACCCGTTCAATAAATTAACAAATCATGTGCTCATTTGGACGAATCTAAGTAAGGTAAGGTTACCAGTCCCAACCATGTTGTTAGTAAGCACAACAATAAAAGTGAGGGAGAGAGAAACTTATGTGTATAAATTGGCAAGTCTTTGGGCATAAATATGCCACCGACAGAAAAAAACGGTTGTCAGGTAAGGCTTGGAAACGGCAAATGATGTGGTCACGAGGTGACACCTGCCAACGTAACTCGAAAGGGAGTAAGGGTCTTCATCGCATTTGACCGCATCATTGCTTGTTTTTAACCCTTAGTAGTTTTTGTGCATAATCCAAGATGTAGTCAACGATCTGCCGATCACACGGAACACCCGATTAAGTCGCTAAACATTGTGGATCTTCACTAGTTAAATTAGTCCGAATATTCTCGAAGCGTGAGCCACCGTATTGCTGACTCCATCAGTCAACTTATTGAGGGCTAACTTCCAAGGTAATTGATAACATGAAATGCCTAAATATCTGATACGTAGAGCAGGACGGATCACAGTTAGATGACAAACGAATGTTTTTCTACAGGCCACCAATGGAGGACGTGATGTGCAATGACTACTGTTCACGCAGATATCGCCTCAACAATGCAGCAAACTAGCGAGATGGTCCCGGTCTGAAAGATGACTTGGTTGAGTAACAAACAGTGACTACCTTTAATAACGACGGTAATTTTTGAGACAATACAATCTTGGAACATGCTTGTGTAGTCTGAAAATGCAAAGAGCATCCTGTACAGACCAGCAGGATTTATACAGCATGGTTTGCATGCCACCTACAAAATGAAAGGGGGATTTCGTTGGCTAACCAACATGAGGAATATATAGGAATTTGCGCACCACCTACTCTATGGAAAAAGATGAGGTTCAGTAGCAACTCAGCTGATGAGTTCAAATTTCCATGCAAAAATGAACGCCAGTGTAACTTTTTGATGACGAAAAAATCATTTAACGATGTGATTCTGTTTGTCAGGAGGTTTCGGTATAAGCCAAAGTTCCAAACAACACATCCTGGGTGTTTACGGGCAAAGGATGATCAACACTACTTGTTAACTGAAATTTGGGGATTGCACTGCCACCACTAATCACAACAATCACGTCTGACCGCAACTTCCGCTTTCAGTTATTCCGTTGACCCATCGATGCACGAAACATTAGATTCGGATTTTACCCTTCTTGGAGTTCGTGAGTAATGGCTATTTCCACCTGGAGAGAAGTTTGTATACTGGTCAACGTGAGTGTGAAGCGACCATGCACTATCCTGTAAACTTAGAATAGGTATGACCGAATAATAATAATTACACACTCAATCACGAATCTGTGTTAGTGGTGGTCAGCATACGGGAAGCTTAGCTGACACAAAAAAGACTCGACCTCCAGAAGTAGACTATCACCAACAAGTGAGACAGTACGATGGACCATACAAAGTGCAATAAACATAAAGGTATGCAACAACAACGGTAGGTGATTTACTTAAAGCTCCGGACACTAACATAATGAGAAGGTTTTGGTATGCTAGTTATGTGAGAACCTACTCGCCACGTCGAGAGAATTCGATGGATTTCACAGCAGCATTAGCGGAAGATGCAGGTCGGAACGAAGTAACCAGCTGAAATTTGTCCGTATCGTAAATGCAAACCTGGTCAAACAAAATGAAAGATATTTCAGCTGTTAGCGGCTCAATAAAACAGTATGCAATCGAAAAGGCTAAATCGTGAAAACCAAGCTGACCATGAGGTTGCTTGTAAGTGAATAGAGGTTGTTCGTTAAAAAGGCATAATGAGCATATACAGGGCACCGGGAGCTACCAGTAGGGCAAGTACCGTGAACACAGTATTGTGGAAACAGACAGTATTAATTCGTCAAAAAATGCGTTGATCCTTATCTTTTTTAAAGCACTTCAGGTATACACACAGTGCTTCATCCTAAGGAACACAAAAGTCGGTTGCCCTTGAAGAGTAGGTGCTATGAGAGGAGGATAACTGATTCTGATCACATTCCACTAAAGGTTTGTGTCACGGATAGAATGATCTTCATCGTTCCTTGCTAACGTGACCGCTGTAAGGACACCGAATAAAAAGGCGTAGAACAACAAAAAGCAACAGCATGGGCACGACGCTACAGATAAAAATAACAAAGGACGGAAACAGTCAAGCAACAACCGGCACGCAGCTGACATCAACAGCTTCGGCTGGGTCAGTTGTGACGGGGCCATCTATCATTCACAAAGCCATAGGATTCAGCCCCTGTTATTTCCACTCCTTCCGGATAGGCCTGGACAACATGATGATATCTAATAAACTGGTAACTCAATAACACTGTGCAACAGTAACTGTCAAGCGATAGTAAAGCCAAAGGCAGTATGCTGGGGTCCAATGACATACAAATAGTAAAATGCGGACAACCGCATTGACCATGGGAATACTTTCGAATAATAATATCAAAATAGACTATGAAGGGCATAATTTTGTCTTTACCATATGTGACGTCATGAGACTGGCATTCGGAGCACGTCATTCAAACCACCGATTTCATAAAACGGACTATGCGGGTTTCATCAACAACTAATTCAAGGTAGGAGCAGTGAGCGAGGCACTCGTTAGCAAAAACGGAGACAGGAAAATAAACCAACTAAGTCGGTTTACGGTCATAGAAAACTCGATTGTGAGAGATCGCGCACACTTTAAAGCAGTTAATCACAAATAATGGTAAGCTATGAACATACTCACCAGGATACCTTGTGGCTATGGTACATCAAAAGGAGGACGAAAGAACAGAATAGAAAAAAATTGCTCGAAACAGATCAACTTTCAGCAGTCTCTGCTGAGTCGTTTGGACTTACGAGGCAAATCAGCAACCAAGAACATCTTGTAACGATGATAATGTACTGGTAGCGAGACGGCCGATAAGAGATGTTTATAAGGGACAAAACCAATGAGGTATGAAAACGGATTTAAAAAAACCATGTTGACTTACTTGCGCCCCGTGTTCGCCCAGTCGTCAGTTATCAGTGATGCAGTACCGAATTCCTAATACAGACTTCCGAACAAAGTGTCTTTTTCTTCTATTCTAATAAGGTGTGTTGTGTTTTCTGGGACTGTCGCTAGTTCGTACTTACTACTCCATAACCCCACCGAGTGGAGTAGAACAGTGCTACATTTACGCAGTGTACACGTCACAGAGACAGAACCATTGCAGCACACGACACTCACAGTTGGGGAAAGCACCTGCATTACTGTGTAAGCAAACCACACACATTGGCCTTCAGCTACATAATCGTTATCACGGTCATATCCTTACGGTAGCCCACAGAACGGATGGAGAATCTCTAAATACAAATGCCACTGGGACGGCGGGAAAATAAGGGTTATTGTTTCACTGAAAACAAGGGTTCGAGAAAAACAGTTGAATGAAAATATAAAACAATGGAATTTCACAGTCCACATTTGCCTTTAGCTGCAAAATACGAGCACGTTTCAGAGCGTTTCTTGCTAACAATGTGGTGAGTCACGCATTCCTCGGGCTACAAGACGGCATCCATAAGCCTTGCTCCATGAGAAGGTCCCGAAACTATTGGCAACGTTAGCGTCAGACGGTTCTAACACCGGTCAATCGCAACGAACGATGCAGAAGACGCTTCACCTGGAATACGGAATACACGGCCAAGAGAGCGCAAACTTTGGTTTCATCACCTCAGTAACTGGTAACAACTTTACAGGTTTCCTAACATCGCACGCAGTTAGCTCACTTGGTACATGTAAGTTGACGCACAACAGTAGTCAAACTCCGAGTGCTTCTTCTACACGAACAGAACAGGTCCCTGATCCGTAAGGTAACACCGAACATACAAATATATTGTATATACTCTCCTTATTCGCCATTCGGACATCCCACTAGGCCAAAAACGACGCAGCTTAACGAATGCATTGCTTGCTTACGCTATCCTCATGGGCACGTCGTCAGCGATAGCACAGGCCGAGGGGAGTACACCACTCAGTTGAGTGAGACGATCAACAGTTCGTAACAACAAACATTGGTTTACGGTGAACCCAATTCCGTAACAGCACTTCACGGTCTGAAGGCGCCAAGTGCATAACATGCCAACTAGCTCGGATCATTTGAACAGTTCAGTATGCTTTGCATGTTGCCAACACAGAAACAAAGTTGTCCCTAGATTCAATATCGGTCAGCTTACTATCTGAGAAAGCTTTTACTTTTTTGACGACCCTGCCAGGATGAANTATTGTTTCTCTTTTCAGAACTGTTGCTCGAACCCCTACTTCGGAAGAGCGCTGTCCCCTGGTGCGTCCACGTTGCCCGAAGGTTGGTCCGCGAATTCACGGGCATCCAGAGTAGAGTCGGCTGGCCTGCATGTTACATTTTAGAACCTTCAACCGTCTCCTTCCAGAAAATCAACTACGACTTAGTTAAAAAGGAGAAGCTAGACGTTTTTGTCGAACGTCACCCGAGGTAGAAAGTGATCGAGATAAGTGTCTCTGTAATGGGAGCAAGAATCCACAGAGTACAAAAGATTGACATATTTCAAGACCCCTTTAGAAAGCGGCTTTAGACAATATAGCGGGCGACCGTGTAAAAAACTGTCTTTGAGTCCTAAGCCATCAAGATGGCTGACTGATAGAAGCGCGAGTGCGTTAACGTCTGCTGACATGGAGTGAAAATATGATACCTAGAAGTTCGCTTGACCTTTTCACAGTCAATTCTCTGTTATTTAAAAAACACCGTACGATGAGGCCAATGAGTGCCACGGATGCAACAGGGACAGCAACAATACCTCTGCGGTGTTCATATAATATTCCAGTACATTTTTAAAAGAAGACTGATAGCTAATAAAGATCACTCATGGGACACCTCTTCGGTGTCCCGAAAGCAGTGAATGTGATCAGTTCGGAAGACCCCTCAAGAGCACCTTTGAAAAGAGCGTGGGAAAGGTGGTTTTACCGCGTTTCAATACTTTTGTTGTATAACAGGCAGCCTCGTTTGTGAGTAGTATATTGTGCACATTCGGGAACTGAAGGGAAAGTCTCAACGCCGGGAAGACGATGGGCCAAAAGTGACCATTAGAATAGTGTGTACGCACAGCGGGAGACGTGCCATCAGGACGAACGATAAAGTACTGCTACCCAATGTGTGTGAATGTACGTCACCCGTGCAAATGAGTGTACGCACTCACGATCCTGTTTTAACCTGTACGGGAGTTCATGCAATAAACAACCTCGCAAGCCAAGCGTTTTTTGCCGTCACAACAAAACCCCATGTTTCCAAAGAAGGACCACGCTGAATACCGTGACTGGACACAACCTCCAATGTCTACTGATCCAAGAGCCGGTTCAGGCAGGCGTGGTCATCTTTCCAAGAGCACAACACATCTGCGAAGTCCCTGCGACAAGTTGCAAATAAGTGAGCTATGTTTTCGGATAGCCTCGTTAACTTGTCATCGACGACCAGGACAACTCATAGATGCACAAGAAAGAACATAACTCGACTTTTTCTTCGTTCTGAAAAATGTGCTTTACAGTTACATAGTTCCCCTAGCCTTAACACATTCTTCGTGTGTGTTTCAGCTTTCGACGGCGATTACTGCAACCAGGATAAAGGGATATCACCTGACGTACGTGCACAAGTCCCATCGAGTCGGCATGAGCGAGTTTCCATCATGTGTACTGTTTTTTTTAAACAGATTTCTAAGCAGCTATGCCCACTGAACATTTGAAGGACGCTATCTTCTAATGTGGGCAGTTTGATGAGCACCTCTCATAACCTTCTCACTCGATTTCCAACAGGGCATTTTACGTTAGTGAACAAATGACCACTGAACGGACGGTAGATATGAACAGTAGCAGCAGGGTTCACATCAAGTTGGTTAATTCAAAATGAGCGTCCGTTTTCGACAAAGTGGTGTCACCGGTAGCAAATGAAAGCAACATGTATCAAGTTTAACGAAATCGCGAAGTTTTTCGCACGTGATTTTTTGCTGCTCACAGTGATGCCAATTCTAATGGATCAGACATGCTACAATTACGGAGGAATACAGAAGCTAATTCTCAGTCGCCAGTCATTTTGCCAAACCAAAACCAAAACCAGTCGATTAGTGAAAGTGAATACGTCAACATTATGGAACATTGTGTATGCTATCTCAGACTACCAGGTGAATGGAAATAATGGAAGCATTGACGTAAGACCTCTACAAACTATAAGTTACATTTAGCCGAATCCTATTATTTAAAAGAACGAGATTCTTTTATTGACCTATTAGTGAACGAGTACATGATTTACTGTGACAGGTTTAACCCAGTCTAATGAACGACCATAAAACAAGCGTATATTAAAAGCGAACCATATGCTCAGTGCGGTATTAAAAAGCAGAAATGTTGTATTGGTGTTATACACAAATCTGAAGACAGATCGAGGACCAACTTAATAGCATAAAGCATTAAAATTTACAAAAAAACAATGAACAGGATAAGTAAAAAGTAGAATGGGACACATGGCGATGATAAGAAGAGAACGTTTCAGCCGAATTACACCGTAGACGGTTTTGTGAATTTTGTAGTTTTGTTTTGAAACCTAAAAAGCTTATCCGGAAGAACATAAATACTTAACCCGAACGTTCATTATGTTATTCAGAAGTGTGTATTGCGGTAACTAAAAAAGGCCATAACAACAAACGGAACATCACTGACCTCGGCTTGCAGCTAGAGCCCTCAGTCAATAAAGTACACATAGGAACCGTGATAAAATGCAGACCACATTTCACACGGCCTGACGTTGTTGATCAACAGGTACACAACAAACAAACGGCACCGAGATCATCCTACACACCAAGTGTTGCCAGTGGGCTACACTCTGAATTCGTAAGCTAGATTATGTGGAAGATAAGTAGGGAACAGCTTTTGATATAGTTGAGAACGAGAAAGACGGTACAGGAGCAAGTCTTAGAACCAAGTCTCATTTTTGTCTTTCTCCAGTATGAGAGAAAACAAACAGGTAATTACCACTTTTGAGTAAGAAGAATATCCCTGAGTACTGTATTATTGAAACAGAACAAGATCTCAGCGAAGATGAAAACCATTTCTGGGGATCTACAAAACGAGTACACGGGCAGTGATGAAGAAAATCCAACGCTTGGACCTCGTGGTTTACATACAATTAGAAACATCTTCGCTACGGGTGTTGCTCTGGTACAGCAAAAGACGTGTACACTGAGTTAATGAGTGCGTCAGCACGCTGCACAGTGACATATTTTCTCACATCAACCAAAATAGTTCCTCCTATAGCACCCTCTGCTGTTGAGCACCCCGAGACAAGTTGTTTCCAAAGTTGTTATGTGGCAAGCAAAATGACAGTGGACTGCTGTTTAAAATCGCATAAATATAGCAGAATATCCGTTAACTATATCAAACGCCATTGCAGTCACATGTGATCACTGTCATTGAGTTAGAGAAATTCTATCAAAAATACTATCTGACAGTTACTGCAGTGGGCAGCAAAGGAATGAAGAGCTGCCAACGAGTTGCTGGTTAGAAAATCCCGAATTACTCACTCTTCCTTTGGAATTGCCAGTGTAGATGTACTTCCCACGTCTATCATAGGATGCAACAATGCTGGGATCATTCTGAAATAGTAACAAAACAAGGAATAACTAAATGAAGACGGAATGATCTCAGTCCACGCAAATAGTAAGCCTGTGAGGACAAGAAGGAGAACAATTAAAGAAAGTAGGTTTCCGGTCAGTTTTTGAACAACGAACTACTCAGTTGTTACTAAGTTTTGGGTTCAGCTATCACAAATTAGAATATTCATCAACAAAGAAGGTGGAAAACATAAGAGAGGGAAGCAAAGGGTAAAAATGACGCACAGAATGATTGGATTTGTACAACTGAGATATGTATGAAGACTGAGGGTTGCAACCGCCACTTATGTTACCCGGGGTGGCCAGGCAAAGCAGACAACAATCACGCGGAATTCACCTCAGTAAAGTGCATAGTCCAATGCGGTGTAAGAAACTTATGGGCCGTTGCCTCACGTACGTACGTTATTGCACGAGTTTACGGCAGAAAAAAACATATGACTGTCGATATATTGGTGTTCATAATTAGTATCCTGGTATTTTCACTTCCATGATACTTTCTGCCAAAGACGGTCATGTCAGATAGATCAAAGAACAGTCGAACGAAAAGCAGTTACACACTTAAATGGATAAACTGACCGTGTAGGGGTGTTTGGGTAGTGGGGCACAACCGTAAAGGAATAGGGCAGAATTAACTTTATGGTCGCAACATTGTTGCCCTCCGTTTAAGAGAGGAATCTGGGAAAAATCGGACCTTCAAACAAACAAAACTTCGATAGTCCAACAGTTGAACGTGACAACCGTCGAAAAGCCTTTGGCATAATTTGAAAGCCCGGGGTTGTATTGAGTGCATCTAGTGAACTACATCAGTCCTACGCAATGCCCCTTCGGTTAGGCAAGCCGCTCACCATGCGTAACGTTTCCGAAGTAAACCCTATATCCGGTTGTTTCGCAGACAAGACCTTCTCTTCGGAGACTCGGAATGAAGTGCGTAAAATCAAAATATTTCACAATAAAATAATAAAAGTTGTCGTTCCTCTCAAAAATGACACTGATCACTCACTCTCAAATTTTCGCCGTAATTCACCACCTATTTTGTTCACGTACCTTGCACCCACAAGCGGCAATTATTTTCCAAAGTCAAGAGAATTAGTCAACACTGACGCTTCTAATGTGCAAACTCTTCGGCGCGTGGGTTCGCAAGCAGATCACAGTAGTCTAACAAGTCTGAAGATTAGGAGGTACGACACCCTCGTGCTGACTGCCAATTCATACGCTTCTCTCTCGGAGGCCCGAGCGACCTTGAATCCTAAGCACATGGGCAAGCCTGAGGGTAAAGGTCGTGGAGTCCTAAAGGACAAATTTACCTCGACTGCAAGGAGTCGACGTGCAGTTCGAGTGTTGGCAAAAAGTATTGTGGTACCCTTAACGGACTCCTGAAGAAGGTAAAACATTCAGATATTACACCAGAGGGTGGCCTGAGTGTTCAATTTGGTAGTCTCGCTCAGGAAGAGAAAAGATTAAATCAGAATAAGAGAAAAGGAGGGAGGTTAGAAAAAGGCACCTTCAAACAAAATAGCACCCCAGTCATCCAGCGGATGACCGTGACAACCGAAGCACTATAAAAACGGTCAAAAACTTTTGGTATCATTGGAAAGCCTGATGTAACTTCGACTAAAACCACTGTACACAGCAGTGCTCTTGACAAGTCTCAAAGGAGTCAGATTCTTGAGTCATTGGCTTCGGGTAAGACACCTCAAGGAAACCCTAAATACTGTCTCATGAGTGAAGAGATCGAGGCAGGGTTCCTCAAACCAACCTCATTCTGATTTATGAACAACCGGAAACACCGGAAGTTGTCACTGCTTTGAAGGACCAGTTTATTCATGTTTGCCTTCTCTCCTCTGTTACTGGGTTCCTACTTTTCAAGCCAACACAACGGGCAAACATTGATGCTTTAACATCAGCATTCTTCGAGAAAAGGGTAATTAGGTTGCTCTGGTGAGCACTTCCTCGAGTCTAGAACTGGATGTGTGCCTTGCCCCTAAAATACATTGTCTTTGTTCTGAATTCGTCCTTAGACGATGCTACGAGTCAACGGTTTTTTCTCAGGCTCTCTGATGACGATGAAGCTGAATCTCGTGGTCAAGCTGAGGTGAGGATTTCATCGAGCTCTCAGGCGAAACAGAGCCTGGTCGATTGGATCCCAATGAATAGTCGTCTATCTGTCGTCAGACAACAGAGACCAGAAAGACGTTGAGGATTTGTCATATATACATATGCCTCAACGGATAATAGTCCAGATGCTGTTAAGAGTGCCTTCTACGATTCTACTTTTGATCTTCTGAATCAAACACTTGGAAATCAGTGTGTCTGCTGATACGAACGCACAACTTGATCGTCCAAATCCAGGGAGGCGGCTAGACGGCATGTTTGATGTCCGTACGTGACACACTGACAATGGAAGTCAGCCAAGACAGTTATGAGCATCTCATGAGCTCTGTATACCAAGTCACGTGTTTGGGTACAAACGACGGTAAAACACCACGTAGAGACCACAATGTGCAACTCAATCATGGAAGCAAATCGATCATATCATCGTCAGCTATCAGTGGCGTCAGTGCATTAAAGACTGTAGCCCATTTTGGAGTAACCATTTTGACTCATTTAATGCCGTTGTTCGTGCCCGTTTTGTTTTATCATTTACTCAGAGAGGATCTGTTTCTAAACACAAAATAATCAGCTAGAGCTTCATCACTGAGGATACACAAAACGTCTATCAAACAGCACTGGCAGATAAACTCTCCGGGTGACAACGAAGCAGCGTTACAAACGAGTCGCCAAAGATATCAACTATGGGAACCTCTTGTGGAGAGGTTTATTTCGAAGGAGCATTGCAGAAACGACAGGAGTAGATTTCTGCTGATTTAGAACTCATGAGGCGAGGTTACCAAATACCGTCGACTCCAAATAAGACAATTGCTGCCGCGAACTGAAAGGAAAACTCAAGAAGAGTCTGCGCAAGCACCATGGGGTCTGATGGTTCAAGGAGTGCTGCTTTTCCCGATTCGTTGACAAAGTGTTCGTGAGACTATACGTGAAAAAGATGTCTCACGAACTGACAGCTTGTTGCGGCGACTTAATAAATGGGCTGAGCACTTTGAGGAACTATCTAAGTCATGGGTCAAATCCGTGAGTTATGATAAAGAGGATCGTGTGGTTAGTTGTGACATTCCAGATGATCCTTCTCACAGAAACTGGTGGGTTTACAGTCCACAATATTAAAACGCGATAAAGTCACAGACCCGGACTTTGTGTTCCGGAAGTTTTTAAAGATGATGAGGGATTGTTGTTTGAATTGATCACGCCCCTCTATTCCATAGCAAAAAGAGAAATAATCCTGCTTAAGGATAAGTGTATTTTCGTGAAGCATAATAAAATGCAGTAAGTAGCTACACCACAAGAAATGAAATGGAAGGAAATACTAACGATGGACAAAGGAGGAAATTCACTGACTTAGATTCTGCGCCAAATGCAATAGAATTTCCAACCGCAGGTTAGTAACATCCTTAGGACCCCAGGCAGGTAGTCTAGCACGCTCAACTCAAAGCACAAAATGTAAGGAACCCACCCCTGTAGATTGCACCGCCTGAAGCAGCTCAAACTTTTCGGCAACTTTGTGGTTCGTTGCTTTACATAAACTTTTTCTCCGAGTGTATGTTGGTAAAACAGAAACAGCGACCACCGAAATACTCGTGTCCGTGGTTAATGCAGGGGTCTGCTAACTGCCACGATACTTCGTTCAGTTCTTACAGACGATCCTATGGCTACAAACCATGGTACGGTAATATGGATGTATGGTATTAACAGGGTATGAGGCCAGATTGGCTGCGACACATCCTTGTTGACTTACTGTAGATAGGTGCCCGTTCGACCACGGCGCTAGTTCCAGTGGCAGATAGACACATAGGGTAACTGGTACGAATTAGCTAGAACAGTCTGTCAAGACTACCTGGAACAATACCACTTCTCATCAGCTGAATCTCCTAGTTAACCGAATCTTTCTGTCGGTAGCCATGTAGGCCTGACCTTTTCACGGATAACTCTCCTTAACTTGAAATAAGAAATGCCATAAATGTTACATACGAAATTTGGGTGCAGAAGACATGCCAGTCCTATAGGCATTTGCACTATTACTAATCAAACTGCGTTACGTCATCGGGCTATTGAGTGAACAGAAAAGCAGCGTCCGTACGTCCCAACTCGCATAAACGACGGTCAAGAATCAATTCGGCTAAAGCCGAGGTTTCCAGCGTGAAATCAAAGGTATCGAATCTACTGTACTGCATCGTTGCCAACCCGCAATTGGAGTGCTGTGTGCAGGCACAGATCCTGTATCAGAGAAGTGGACAGTTTGTCATGATATATTGGATGGAAGGCCAATGGGTTGCGAATACAGAACTGTTCTCAATGCAGTGCTGGTGTCAGGGAGAAGTTTTGACAGACGCCTGCAGAAGGAGTAATCAGCCAGTGAGTGTCACCACACGACACTCAACGGACTGGAAAGAAGGCAGACTAGTAGGAAGTAATTCTAGAATATGATGGAAGACAGGCCATTAGACAGAGTTAGGGGATAACTTTCTCTCATTACACCCAGCAGACTTAAAAAAAATTGTCCGCCGAGGCTGTACAACTGTCAATGCCAGCCGAAATTTTGAAGCACGCTGGGTAAATGCGAAGGGGGTTTTTTAAAGTGGGCCTAAAGTGGGGAGAAGTTTCTGGGGGAAATGAACCGAATTTTCACTTTACTCATACATTCACTGTTAAATGCGGCCTTATTTTCAATCACACTTGCCACATTACTATTAGTAGGTACCTACTATAATTACCAAAAACCCCTACTCTGAAGGCCTTGATGCAAGATGGTTCCCCAGTTGTATGGTTACAAGACGCAATTTAAATGATTACATTTATGGGTGTTGATAGTAAGTCCTCCTCTTTCCCTCACTTTAGTCGTTTAACGATGTTCTTCCCCCATAGACGAATCGTACATAGTTAATGGTGCTAGTCACTGATGTGCTGCAATCGAGGACGACGGCTATCATACCGACACAACGAGATTGGATCTTGACGCGATGTGATGGCTTGCGCATCACGATTAACTATAGGGCCAAACTGGTTGGTGTGACAGCCACACCGACAGAGTCAATCACACCACGCAGACCAATAGGTAGAGATCTGGCAAGCCAGTCTCTTGGCCCTTCCGGTTAGGGACTGGAAGAAGGTTGGCATCTTTCTCCGAAAAAAGTGCCTGTTTAATGTACTTCCACCCATCCCCCCCTGCAATACAGGCTTTCGAACCAAAGGCCTTGGATGATACCTCTAATCGTTCTCCTCTCTGAGTTTGTTCGTTCTGGCAGTACCTCACCCTTATGCAACCATGAAAACATCAATAATTCTATAATGCACCGGTCGTCTCGCACTATAAACCGGGTCGCCCTATCTGCTACACAGACCAGAGTGGATACGTGGAAGCGTGCTACTACTCACCTCTCCCTCACTATCCTATCAAAATTAGTTCTCAGGATTCCTCCCAAACCCCATCTACGCCAATTAATCTGCATGCCTCACAACCGACATAGCTAATCATAGTAACACTGTGTCGGTAATCCCCATCTCATACCATTCAGCCTCGGACCTCCCTCGTCCCTTGCTCTGACCTAGAATGCAAAATTGGTATAGGTACGATTCGAATAGGCCCATGAGTTCATTAGAAGTTGAAGGTGTTTTGGCGAACAGTCTGTTTTTGGTCATTCATCCTCGGGCCAATTACATAACATTTTATACCATTGTGGTTATCAGGCGAGAAAAAAATCGTGAGAAATTGTTCACATAACTACGTCGAACGGTTGTGAATTGGAGGACAACCAGCTATATGAACTGCCAGGAGGAATATCCCGTCTGGCTTGCAGCAACTCCAGGGATACCTCGGAGATCCAATGTTCGTTCAACCCACGAACCATCGTTCCGCATGCCACTGTACCTGCTTCATGAACGGCCTGTGAGGTATGGGTCCAGCAACTATTACGGTCTTCGGAGGGGGAAACACCGAGGTTGCTTTCTAAGCTGGTTTTGTACGTAGGCTCTACCGCCAGCATACCCTGTTTCTCAACTGCCAGTCGATGCTACCAGTGGGGTCGTTGTCCAGCCAAATTAACGGCAACGTAACAACACATGGTCAGAATCCAAGTATATGCTCCAATAAGAACGACAGTCCTGAATGCAGCTCCGCCACCCATACCTAACAGCTATGTGGTCTACCTGAGACCAGACCTGATCCGGAGAACGAGAGTGCCAATTATGACAATGATGCGCACAATGCTTATGCTCAGCTGGAACAATCGCCCGCCCTCAGCTGATTGGTGTGAAGTTATCCTAAACCGGCCACCTAAACAAGACTCGACCTCACCAAGGCGGCCGATCTGGGCGTTCATATTTCCGGCCAAAACAACTACATTACAATCATGTGTCGACCGAAGAAGGACGACCAGATCCGAGTAAAAGGCTTCCCTGATACCGAAATTACTGCAGTCAGTCGGAGCGTAAGCAGGCACAATAAAACGATTTTTGGGAGTTTTGCGCCTAGAGCTGATCTTAATTGAATCCGCCCGGCGGACAGCACAGAGTCGACTGTCAACGGGAATCCAGTCTAACAGTGAGGATGTGGCCGTCGTGTTGAGGACTATATCCACTCCAGACTGACCGATAGCGGTGGCTGTGGAGTCACCGGAAGTGCATAACCAGTATCGGCTAGACAATGCGGGTGCTGTTAGTTCCATGTGTTGACTACTGGCCTGGATTCTAGTCTCCAAAATGCAACAGAAATCAACATGTCTAGCGGGTCTAACGTTCCTGCGGGAACGGCCTGTCGACTCACCCAGTTAAGAATGCGAACTTTGAAGGTACCCACGTTAGAAGTCAAACGTGTTTTGGCGAACAGTCTGTTTTCGGTCGTTCATCCTCGAGCCAATTACATAACATTTTATACCATCATGGTTGTCAAGCGAGAAAAAATCAAGAGCAATTATTCACATCACTACGTCAAACGGTTGTAAACTGGAGGACAATTCGGTGACAAAATTGACCTCCGGAGTTGTCAAGTGGGTAACGGGGGGCCATGGTAAACGCAGGGTTTGAGGAAACTCCTACTGAGCGCAAAACTGTGGACTGTGGAATCGAACTGCGATCGCTTGTGCGGTGGCCAGGGTACGAAATCTGACTCCCCTGGATTGACGACTGGAAGGAAGAATGGCCATTACGCCCGACTGTAGACTGACTGACTGCAGTGATGTCGGTATCAGGGAAGCCTTTTACTCGGATCTCGCCACCCTTCTTCGGTCGACACATGATTGTATTGTAGCCATTTTGACCGGAAATATGGACGCCCAGATCGGCCGCCTTGGTGAGGTCGAGTCTTGTTTAGGTGGCTGGTTTAGGGTAACTTCACACCAATCAGCTGAGGGCGGGCGATTGTTGCAGCTGTGCGCTGAGCATAAGCTATTTTTAGCCGGCATTAATTTCAGACATCGTGCGCGTCATTGTCATAATTGGCACTCTCCTTCTCCGGATCAGGTCTGGTCTCAGGTAGACCACACAGCTGTTAGGTATGGGTGGCGGAGCTGCATTCAGGACTGTCGTTCTTATTGGAGCATATACTTGGATTCTGACCATGTGTTGTTACGTTGCCGTTAATTTGGCTGGACAACGACCCCACTGGTAGCATCGACTGGCAGTTGAGAAACAGGGTATGCTGGCGGTAGAGCCTACGTACAAAACCAGCTTAGAAAGCAACCTCGGTGTTTCCCCCTCCGAAGACCGTAATAGTTGCTGGACCCATACCTCACAGGCCGTTCATGAAGCAGGTACAGTGGCATGCGGAACAGTGGTTCGTGGGTTGAACGAACATTGGATCTCCGAGGTATCCCTGGAGTTGCTGCAAGCCAGACAGGACATTCCCCCTGGTAGTTCATATAATGCGTTTAGGATAGACACGCTGTAGCATCCTCTCTTCCAGTTATATCTGCGGCGCACCCTGAGGCCTCAGTAGAACAGGGGAATGCGCTCTGCTCCAGTGGAGTATACTGGACAGTAGTGAGCAACCAAGGCTTCTGATTTAGCATTTACAATCTCTGCTTCTTTATTCACTCCAATAAGGTTATGGATGCATGAACAATATGAAAGTGAATTAACTTTTGTTTGCTCCCCGTCCCAATTATTTTACCGACAGTAACGTCCAATAAGAACTCCAAATCGTGGGAAATAACAACTGGGTATATTCAACTATTTTATATTCAAGTAGGGTTCATCTGCGTTTACTTTGCTGCTAAATACGTTATAACAGCTTATTGGTTGTACATTTAACTGTGTTCCGTCGTTTGTGCTAATTAGTTGCTCGCTATTAAAGAGAAATTTCCACGCAACTAATAAATGACCAATCTGACAGGTATCCGCCTGTGGCGGTTCAGGCTACTCTATGAAAGTAGTTCTGGGGTACGGAGGTAGGAAGGCTAAGAGTGGTACCATACTTATTATACCGGACTCACAGCGGAACAGTGTGCGACTTGAAAGGAAAACGAGCTAGGACTAACTTGCATGGTGTGTAGCCCTAGAAACATATTGTGGTAGTATGCCAAGATAAGCCAGCTAACAGTATTTCGTGTCCCCTACCAAGTCCAGAACTCTTGCCATGAAAAGAAACACAGATTGACTGACTGCAGTATGACTCGTTAACAACGCTGGAACTCTTGGTCACTCTGGAACAGTGAACATTCAGCACACTGGATGAGCTGTGCGCAACAAGTTCATCTTTAGAAGTTGCCGGGGAGAACATTTAATTGTCCGAGCAGATAATAAAGAGAGCCGCAGTGACCTAGAGAGAAAAAAGCTAGCGCAACGGTCGACTCATAATCTAGGAGTGCAGATGTGATAAGCAGTGTGTTAGAAGGCGCATCTACTAACGAGACAGCCAGGACGCACCACGCCACATCGATCGACCGGCCCAGCTCGGATGCTATGGTCGTGGGTGGTGGTATGGTCCCACTCAGCCAATCAGATTGCAGGCGTGCGGTCGAACAGTTGTGCGCTGTTTGGTCAATCTATTTCCTCGTGTCTGCCCTCTGGTACCCCCTGTAATCTGATTTCTCGTTTTTGTGGTCAAGCGACTGAGCGCGTACCAAAGGAGACGATCCAATACAGTGGCTCAAATTTAATTCAATGTATATTGGCCACTGTTTCACTACGATGTGGTCGGCATATTTAACCGTGCCGGTTGTCCGCCGACAAATAAGAACAAGGTCATAGGAGGAGTCATGGTAACTCTCTTCGAAGCTGTCAATCACGCATGAGTTGATGAGTTCAAACGTTAAAAGTCTGTCTTGAGACACGTCCACTGAGGGGCGGAAGCTCTCTGAAATGCACATTTCCTTCGGTAAAGGTCATGGACCACCTGCGACTTCGTGTGTTGCTCTTGATAAATGTGGGCCTTGTGGACAAGCACCGATGCTAGTTTCACTTAGCAGGATACACACAACGGGTAAATTGGATGAAAACATCACAGCTATCGGGACTGCTGCTCAATAAAAGCGACCCGAAACCTTGAGGGTTACTTCGCCAACTTGTGCTGTTAATATGTAGAAAATGAAGGCACTTGCACCTCCCTTATGCAGTCAATTGTTTGCTCAGATCTCTCGTAACGGGCGTACGAGGTATTCGGAATCAAGCGTTCCCAGTGTAAGAAATATAACAGAAGGATATCTGAGTGCGTTCCCCTTTTATGATTACTACCCGGCTGGAGGCAACAAAAGATCAACCAGATTTGAGTATTGCTAATGTTGGGCACCACCGTCAGGATTTTCGGAAGGATCTATGCAAAAAGCCTTAGGTGAAAGACACTAGAATTTCAGAGCGCCTGTACTCAGAGGAAGTAGTGTTAATTCAAAGGAAATAGGGAGAAAGTAAAACAGGTGACATATGACAAAAAAAGAAAAAGCAAACAGGTTGCCCCAGCAGGTGGTGTACAGAACTCCCTGTAATCAAGCCATCAATGTTACCGTGCTTATGCAGAGACTGCCAGTAATCAGGCTGTTCCGAGAGGCTTTGTAAGGACTCGCCCACGTCACCACTTCTCCCGTACTTATGCGCAAGCCCTCATTCCACACAGCCAGCGGTTCAAGGAACGTTTCCAGCAAGAGGACGATGTGAGATGACCAACCCCCCCTCACAAGCCGACTGTCCCTCCTACCGAACAAACCGGCACAGAGAACTGCTTTCCTTCTACCACCAGCTTACCTCCGTCCCGAGGTGACCCCATGATGAAATAATCTTATATTGTTCCTACAACAACTGTCGAAGTCCGAAGAAATCACAAGAACCTAGGCAACTGAGATACGACGGACATCTCCACGTTACTGTTCGCAATAGAACGTACTTGGTATCAAAAACCGCTGAAAATGGGATCATTAATCCTGACTTTTTTGTTCCTCGTGATGATTCTCAAACAAGGCGTATGGAAGATGTGGCCGTTTATTTTCTCCTAAACCCACATTCAACTGTTTTGCACAGCGATGACACCTATTCTACCATGTACGATACAATACAGATATAGGTCAGACTCCGATCCCAGGACTCTCTATTAGCAGGACTTAATTATCGCTTAACTTTAAGCTGGTGTTCACAGAATGACACCTTTTTATCACACATAGATACTTTCCCTTCCCTTCAGCATTCCCCCCCAGTTACTTTTTACAAGTGATTTTAACACTCAGAAGGCGAGTTGGGCTTATGCGCGGCAAGTTTCTGGGGAAAGCTTCAGGAAGCAATCGTTGAAAGAATTAGGGAGCTTGAAATCAAAGAATCAATATGTTTGCGAGACACTACTCCGGTCAAGTCTTACTTGTTGGGCCTCGTAATCGGTAACGGGGGCCACCAAATGGAACAAGAAACTAACTTCGGTCCTAGTGGGTACAATGATCTTCTAATTCTGACCTTTGGCCAACCTGCAACTTCAAGTTGCCGACTTTAGTGGCTCAAGGAACTATCTACATGTGCGTTCTACGGGGATAAGCTTGGTTGCTTCCGGCTTACAAGTGATCAAAAATATGATCCACGAGGCAGACTTGTCGTACAAGCCCCGCAAGTTTTGTATGGGGCGTCCACTGTCCCCCTTGCTATTCGTGCACAATTATTCGTAATAAAAAGGCACTCTGGTGATACCATACACTAGTGTTCGTCAAGGTATGCAGTCGATGCAAATTAGAAATCCACCGTAATTATCTTGAGGCTCAATTCAAGAGGTTTGAAATGGTACAAAAACGAGAGCGATTTTTCTAACTACATGCGTCCCATTGACGAAAAAATCCTGCCTCAGCTGTATTGCTACATCGAGAAGGCTGTAAAGTTACGCACGTAACACGTGAAGTCGCTGAGTTACTCAGGGACCATTAAGCAGATGTACGGAACACGGCGACATTACATGCACCTGGCCCACCACCACGGACAACTCAGTAGTTTTTCTTACCAGTAGAACTGGCGGTGAATGATCTATGGGGCTGCGTTTTCGAGCGCAATCTATTCGGTTAGATTTCCACGGTCCAGACCCGATAAAAAGTACCGAAAAAAATGTCCTGTATACTAGAAAAACCACCCTCCGAGTTTGTTAGGTTGATTATGTGGGCGCCATTCCAGCTGGATACCAAGAAAGGCTGCAGTAAATCCCAATCAGGAATGGCTTGGTTGACAGCTACCGACTAATAAATCGAACGAGCATACTGCGTGGAACATCAGGACGCTTGTCCAGTAATCTCACCTTTGTAGTTCGGCACCAATTTCTACCAAACCGGTTGTGCGTAACCGGCGTACCTCTTATTACGGAGAATTCAGCTAGGATGAGATCATGACCGTATTTCAGGGGTCAACAATTCTTAATGTGATAAGGCTTTTATCCGAGTGTCTTACGGTCCAAGCCTACATAGACCGGGAGTATACGGAGTTCACAACGTTCACCGTTGAATAGCCCTGTTTACCAGTGGCTATCCTGAGGGTTAAAGTTGTTTTAGATCTCTACTTGTCTCAGCGGGAGAGTGCCACGGCTTGGTTAGTTTCTACTTTACATGAGCGACCCTCCAGAGGCCATCTCAATTAACTTCTTGCAGTATGCGAACGGCTCCAGAATCGGGAACTCCTGTGAACTTCGCATTTTTCAAGCCGACCTCGATGCTGTCAAGCAGCGGTCATAATAATGCGACCTCCCTATGAAAGTCGACAGGTGACACATACGGCTCCAGACTGATTTGGGTGAACGTTTTTACAACGTACTGTTCCCAGGTGGTGACTGCCAAAGTGGACATAAGGAAACCCCTAGGAATCTTGTTCTTGTTCTACCTTACCCTTATAACCGCGAAAAAGCGAACAGCGGGACACTACTCCGTACCGACCGGGAAGTCTTTCAAACCTTCTACACAGTCTAATTCCGATAAAATTGCTAGGAAAGTGGCAGTAAACATCCGTTATTCATGAATCTCATATGGAAATCCATGACCTCTAACTGTTCAAGTATCGGAGGAGACCCAGTTCTTATTCGCTTCCTTCGTTTTGAAGGTCTTAGGGAGAAATGCCCCAGTTTTGTTGACCGAAACAGTTAACGAAGTCAAAAAAAGAAGTTGCATGAAGTAAGAATCCGGCCTTTGGTTAGGAAAAACTCTCGTACAGGACGATGACCCACTGGAAAGTAGTACGGTCAGGTTGAAATTTAAGGCACTGCTAGGTTCACACCTGCCTTTTCGAAGTGATCAACAGTCAGCGATCTTCATTACTTTCCCCCTAAACATCTCATCATTCATACGATGGCATTAAAATCCTGAACGGCGGTGCTACATAACCTTCGCGCGGTTGCTTTTGAGGGGAACTGATGTCTGTATGACACCGGAGAGAAGCTGAACGGGAACGGGGAACATGGACCGCCGGCTCCTCACCAGCAAATATCATTGAATCGCTTGAAGCCCTTACAGCTCTCACTTATTATCAAACGTTCATAGTTGTCAAGGTGATGAACTAATCATGAGGGAAGATATTTCACTGCGTGTAACTCCGAAATGAGATGAAAAATAGGGATTCATGTGACGAAGGAACAATCAGGAACCACAACAAATCGGCAAGTGAAGCGGCTAATGTTTTTCAAGACATGCTTAAAAGATGAAGATAGCAAGGTATAGACACTGACGTGACACTTTAAAGCGAATGCATATTATACAAGCTGAGATACCCAGACGATATGAACAAGCAAGTCCTAAATAAAAACACACCGCGAAAAGAACCCACCTCATCGTCCGGTTGAATGATCGTTGGAGATCCTGATGGTACGTGAATTACTACAGGGGGATGGCGCATTGGGCATACCAAAAACTGGTCAGCTTTACGCGGATTGAATTGTGCCTTCAGAACGGGACATGGAAACCTGAAAGTGCGCTCGCAATCACTCGTAACAACATTCCAGATGGAGACCGTATTGTCTGTAGATGCTGTCAGAAGCTGACGACTGTTTCGACTCCAACTGCATTACAAGAGCGTCAAAACCGATTAGTGTCGACTTTACCTTAGGCAACACACAGGGTGAGTGTGCGCAATCAAAACTTTTGAAATACGACGGGTGACATAATCCCAGAGTTCAACCCTTCCATCATTGCAACCAATTGCCAAAAGACTACCTATCCGGTTGAACTGAAGGGTGATCGTATATGTAGCACAGCCACCGTCTTTGCCATCATCCTTCTTGATGCGCTCCAAATGACCATCAGCAGCCTTCAAGGGAATCAATATGTTATTCTACTTTACCTCCGGGTAACTTTGGTGAAACGCCTCTAAAAATACGTAAATAAATATGACCAGCCCCAGTCCACCTACCCAGAAGCTCGAGGTTCATCGTTGCGAATATCTTAAATGGACCGCCGTGCGGTCGAATAATTCAGTGGGTTCAGTGGTTTGTGAACCGAAGTAGGAAGCTAGAGCTTCTGAGAGTTCTGTATCTCGATGTGTAGAATCTTCAGGTTCTCAGTAACGGGCTGAAATGGTAAAAAAAGGGTGCAGTACCCGAACTAATGCAACAGATGTTGGTCAAGGCGGGCCTTGATAATTTCTGCAGTTAGTAGGAACAACATGGTGTGGTAGAACATTCCAAGCCTTGCAAACGTACAGTGAGAAAAAGCTATGTCTGTTCTCCAGTATGCTATGTTAGGCCTTCATTTTTATGGGATGGCCACTTGGTGTCAGGCTATTTCTTCTGTTTAGCATCAGGCAGCACGGCTGACTGGGGGACTTCATTGTCAAAAAGATCAATATCAAGTCACCTCTAAACCGATGATACCCTAGGAAATACGCGTCCATAGGTTTTAGCCTTTTCTTATACGGCCTACTTTTCAGACCCCGGAGTGCCTTAGTGGCTCAACTTTGCACAGTCTTCAAATCAAAAGCAAAATTCAATCCGAAACCAAAACACAACTATTCAGACGTCACCAAACAGGTTTAGTCTGAGAGGCCCAAGGTGTCTGAACCAGGTCGGTTTGTCTTGCTTGGTATCGAGCAGGTTCTGGCTGACCTCACTGGCAGATGACAGTCGATGGGGTCTCAACAAGCTCAGCAAGCCTTGGTCTCGGACCTTACTTATGCAACAAGTCTCCAGCGGGGTTATCAATCATCGGAACAATCTATATTAAAGGTTGTTGGCTACTCTTCTAGGACCTGTTCCAAAGTGTTGGCAGATTCCCATTCATCTAGGGCAGTGTCAAATTACATTACATTTATCGCGGTACTTCAGTGGTTTCTTATAAGGCTGGAAGTATGATAGCTGTATAGTATTCCCGCCTCAAGGTATTCAGACATGAATCAGTGGCACGGGCTGTGTTTTCACGTCGGGTTCGATCCCATTTTGGTAGTCAGTTTGTTGTCCTTCTACTTCGATCACGTGAACTGCCAAAATGATGCGAGTAGTTTGGGTATAATGAGGGTTGGAAATGCTAATAACAGTCGAGCACCTAAGGATGTTGCATCGTCTCGTTGCCTAACAATTGAATAACGACAGGGAAGTCTGTGTGAAGAATGAACGGGGAAACGAGAGAGAAGAGAAGTGAGAAATAAATGGAAATAATGAAGGTACATGAGGCTATACATGCGCCAATGCCAGCGAACATCTCTGGATGATCCAGTTATCTGGCTGCTTCTTGAATGTGTCGACTGATGTATTCGATGTTGAACTGACTGTCGTCTATACGAGAAGATTTTTGATATATAGGCTTTGTACTTGTAACCCCTTGAGACTCATTTTATCGGCTGATGTAGAAATGTTTGTTCTGGGGTTGATTCTGGAGCCACAGAATTTCATAGGCTAGCATAATATCGTCTCTCAAACGCCTGTAGGCCGGGTGAAATACCTCCAGTTTTGGCAGAAGGTCATACAACTGGGAAAATAAACCTCAAACTCTCTTGGTTGTCCTCCTCTGCATGACCATTTGGGTACTTACACCTTTCTTCCATTAAGACGTACATGCCTGAATTCTGACTTATCACAGTGCCCCTACCAGTGTGTTACAGATGTGCGTGAAGGCATTGGTTAGGAAACTCCTAAGAACAATATTGGTCATTGTTAGCCTGCTACTGTCGTTTTTCATCAGTAGATCAATTTTAATACTAAGGTCTGATATCACGATGGTACCCAGGTCGCACTCCCGGCGAACAGTGGCTGGGATAGCGTCTTTTATGTCGAGTGTTCTAGTACAGTGGGGACGAAGGTGCATAGCCTTTATTTCGAACGTGATGAACGACAGTCGACTTCCCACTGACCATAGATGCAAAACGTCTAGGTTTCCGGAATTCTTCCATAGGCTTGGAGCTGTTTAGAATGCGGCAAAGCTTCCTATTCTCAGTATACATCCCAGTAAGAGAGTCATTTACACCTGGGAGGTCGTTAACTTGGGCAAAAGATAGCAAAGACCCTCATATGCAGTTTTGCGGCACACTAGTTGTGCTGTTAAGTAGCATGAGTTGCCCGCCAGCGACTCTAACTGCGTATTACAGCAGAGTACGTACCGCTTAATCAATAAAGAAACCTCACTTCAAATGTTTAATTTACCCGATTTGCCTAGCTGTGTACTGTACTCGACTTTACCAAACGTCTTTGTGAAATCTAAGAACATAGCATCAATTGGGAGACGTTCTTCGTCAGCTTCTCTCTGCTAGTCAGCGGTGGTCAGTAGGTTGGTCGTGCATGGGTGGCCGTTTCCCCGACCGTGATGCTCCGATGCCAACAGTGAGTGAGTATTTAAGCGGTCCCTTGCAAAATCGCCTATTATGTTTTCCACCACTTTTGATATGCCTGGTAGTCGAGTAATCGGTCTGAAGTTGCTGGC
The DNA here is from genome assembly GCA_008508345.1 of Paragonimus westermani. Lineage (NCBI taxonomy): Eukaryota > Metazoa > Platyhelminthes > Trematoda > Plagiorchiida > Troglotrematidae > Paragonimus > Paragonimus westermani. The sequence continues at coordinate 83,162 of QNGE01000935.1, read as the reverse complement.
GTTCATTTTGTCCCCGCTTTTTTAAATGAGGAAGATGACGCCGTGATTCCAAGTGGATAGAATGAGATAACCAAGATATGGGTTTTAGAACAAACAGGCGAGTAGATCCGCCAGCCATCTACGCATTTTCTCAGCATGAACGTTTGTGTCGCATCAAGCCATTTGGACCTGAGAACACGTAGCATGTGTAACCTAGCCCGTATGCTAGCCGGTGTGGAGTTAGAGGATGAATCGGAGGGACGACTCGAACTGAAAACAATAGCGCATGGTTCCGTCTCAGATCGGATGCAGAAAACAGACACGTACTGAGCACGTGATATCTCCGCTGCCTCAGAAATAGGAGCAAAGACGACTTAAGTTCCCTGAATGCCAGTCGTAGACCGTGATTCCTTCGGTTATGGTAAGTGGAAAAATTATTTCACGCCAAATCCCGCTTTGATAGCTCGGTACTTGATTCAGAAACTAAAACTGTCGGAATCTGTGTCACCGGCTTATATCTGATTGTTTTAACTGGCCGGTGAGTGAAAACGACCTTTTCGTGTGGTATTTTCGAAAATAGGTAAGGCTGCTGTTGTGGTTGAATGCGTATGGTAAGTGTACGTTTTAACCTTTCAGATTTGTCAGTTCCCTCTACTCCAGCCCTTGTTTACACTCCTTCAATGATTGTGAGAAAGAGGTCCTGTTCAACACCTTTAATGGATGTCAGCTTGGATCGGTTCACGGACAGTGTGCCACCTGCATAGGATCCAAGGAAGGCGCGAATCAACATAACCTGGAGCGATTATACTCTCGGCATAACAGAAGAGAGTGAGTTTCTTTAAATATGCGTACACAGTTACCTTTCATATATCAGATTTGATTAACGGGATAATGGGGACCTTACCTGATACACAGCTTCAGTCACCGGGAAGAACACCCATAAGGCACGCAAACCACCCACTACATTCTGTGCTGAAGGAAGCCGGAGTTATTACACATCATTTTCCACAGATTTCGACTGGAACATTCGTGTCGATTTCTCCACGTATTCGTTTTCAGTGACTTCACTCGCCCACCTAAGTGGTTAAGCGTCTTTCAGCCTAAGGTACTGTTTGCCCTCACTCGTAAACTGGGACGGTTGCACGGAAACCTTGCGAGATTTTGAGTGAGAAGTACTCCTCGATGTTGTTCGTTGACCAGGTCACCTTGCCTGCATTCCAGCGGACACCATGGTTGCATGAAAGTGTACAACGGTGATAGCAGCGATTGGCTAGGCATGCCGGATATAACTAAAAGAATACTACTGACCTGCCCAGTTTTAGCGCATACTCCTACGGTACGATACGCTGATTGGTGTGTCTCGCATTTGCAGCTTTATAAAAGGCTTAGTCCTTACGATCCAGCAACGAATCAATCACCGAATTTGTAATCACGTTTTTCGCCTTCATTACACCTAGAAAGAAAGGCATATCTTACCACGTCGGTGACATCGATTCTCATCATATTCCACCGTTAATTCTCCAACAGCGTGGAATGAAACTTTTCGGTATTCTTCCATTGATCGCTAGACCATTGAACTACCGCACGTTCCGTGCTTTGGAAGATTAAAACAAAAAACATTTCCAGCAACAACACTCAGAGACTCCACGAGCTGAAGCATATCACGAAATTATAAAAAGTTCAGATGCTTAAAAACCGTTTTCTCCTCCAACCTTACAGAGATATTTACGGTCTACCGAGTACATGCAGCCTAAATTTCCCAACAGAGATTATACAGCAGCCTTCGAGCTGGTCATGTAGGTCTTGTACCCCAGGAATCTTTAGGACACTTGGTAACCCTGCTGTAGGTGAGTACGACTGCTGTACATTGACCACGGCAACATTTGTGTGTCAGGTGTGTGGCACCAACTCTTTTAAGAATGAATGCATCCCACAAAGTCCACCTTTCTTTCAATAGACGTTTGGGTGAATGTCTGGGTCAGGAAGACTTGCAGGCATAGCATGGAATGCAAAGTGGATCTGAACTAACTGTCGCGGTGTTCAGATGTGACATGATATGCTCCAGATATTCATCTGCGGTGTTACACTCGCCGGATGGTGACCAGCTGATTGAGGTAAATGTTGATACATCCTCCGAAAGTCGGCTCGTCTGAGGCCGCGTCCAGCTGTCACTGGAGAGGGAGTGATCGTTAAGTCACAGTTCGTGCGGAAGCTGATTGTTGGACGATCGCATACACTCAGTGACACATCAACATCGATTATATCCACCATGTGGGATTTCGTAGTTAACACTACATCAAGGTGGAACGATCTGTAATCTTCTTTCTACCTCGCCAGTTGGTTGACGTACCCCGTGAATCCCACTGCCCGTGCCACATTGTATGGCCCAGCGGTCACAGAGTTCAAAAATACCTACCTTGATAGATGGATTCCAAAACAAAGCCCGTGGCAGGAAACAAACTTCAGTCGTATTTAATTTCTACTGGTTACTTCGTGGTCCTGGTGTTGATCGACTCGGCTTCGCTCGTAGATTGTTTATTTTAACGCGTGACACACTTAAATAACTTGTGTTACTCGGAGGCTCGTTGTGACAAAATCCGGGCTCGTTACTGCATTGACATGCCAGTTCGCTCAAGTTGTCGACACCGTGGGCGCGTAGTCTTCTGCTAACCACCGGTTGACTTCTTATCGATGCCTTCGCTTAGTCCAAACCTTCTGCACACAGTACTGAAGGTTGTCCTGTTATAGGCCTGAATACAGTGAGTTAACCTCACCCAGAACGGTGGGACGACATCGAATTACTGCAGTGGTCTGTCCATTGATTTTGTGCATTCTTTCATCCCATTGAGAGTCTGAGGACGAGGCACGATAGTGACGCAGACAACAACGTGTAGTCAGTGAGGTGTGCTGACTTTTATCCGCAGGAAATCATGACGCCAGACTAAGGCCGGACACCTGTTTAGGATTGCGCGTGACTCACTGTTAACTTAAACTGACAGGTTTCTTCTCTGCTGGCCACACAAGCATTACGAAATGTAGTTTAACCAGGAATATCAATCTTTTGGTCGGGTATATCAGATACATTCACGTACCCACCACACTTGTAACCTTAGATATCTTCGAGTCGACAGGCTGTTGCGGTTCCTGTGCTTTGTCCTCTAGAGAACAGCATCAGTAGACAAACCACCAACTAGATGTGTGTACCTACGTACACTATGATCAACATAACTGACATACATTTTCTTCCTTTGTTATGCAGTTGTTTTATTAGGCTAATATCCTGTACAAGTGAAAACATACGATTGAACGATATACGTTCTGTTACTTTGCCTGATAATGTTTTGCACTTTGTACACGTTCGATCCTTATCCTACATAGTTCAGTTCTAATTACCCCATCTGGGATAGCCTCTGCCTGATCAGCCGGTACTAGTGGGGTTAGGCTGATCATCTTAAGTTAGACTGTTTCGGGGTTTTGACTGTGTGGGTGGCCGTGAGCTACTAATGACCTCCGGTATCATGATTCTATTGACCACACCTGCCGCGTGTAAGTACGGTCGACACATTTGCTTAGTGACATGGCGCTTGAATTTTCAACACCAGCCGTTTTAGTTGCACAGTTGGAGTACTTAAGACGACAAATGTTGCACGCGCTTGAGGTACTTTTGGAACCATCTCAATCCTCACCACTAGAACTACCGCACTCAATTAAGGGCAGAGTAGGGCGCAATATGGCCGACCTACCTTTGAGAAGAATTGTGCATGAGCCACTGCCCCATACCTTGTTTCTGAGGTTTCACTACGCACGTAATCTATCGCGCAATCTCTAACGTCTCGTGCAGTGTAGCGTAGAATCACTTCTTGGTTTATAATTGTCACGTAGACAGTCCATTCTTCACATACCTTAGGTTCACTTCCACGGATAGGATCGTCCCGTCCTCGGTTATCCTTCCACTGTTTCCTCAGATTTGCTTCAGCTGGTAGGACCAACGGAGACAAGGGCTGAATCGGCTAAATCGTCTGAACTGTCGGTAGCTACCTTGCTGTTGTTTAATGGTCTATTCAGCAGCAACCAATAAAACTGGTGAGTCTGGCTAGAAGGCTCGCTCAGTAGTTTCCCGGGTCTCTCTAAACCACGTTTGGGTGGAAGGGTAATGCATTCGGTAATTGCTTCTTTGGTGCTTCTTTTACGATGGCGCAGATGGCAGGGTAGACACTTACTGTCGTCTTCTGCCTGGCTCTCTATATCGAATTCAAGCTGATACTTCACGGGCTAGCCATCAGAGTGAGTCAACTTTACACGTGGGAACTTTAATCCCTCAACCAGAGGCTGCAAGACTGACACTACAGCGTTGTTAACAGTGTTCGCTTTCACATCTGGCGGAGTGCACACAGTCAACCCTGTTGTCGAACTCTGTCCCATATGTGCATGAAAATCGTCGACATAACTCTTCATTCGTGACGTATTGTTGAACAATAGGTCATTGGCTTGCTCGTACACGCCATCTTTCCCTTTTGTCGTGGCTACTTCGGCTGCCTTTCCAATTCTTATCATATTTTGTCTGCGCCTTAGTTTAACTTCTAATGGTTCTAACTCTAGTTCTTCACTGGGGTACTTCTGCTTCACCTCAAGTATTCACCTCGGTCAGCTCGCCCTACTGATGACAGGATTATCAGCAACATGAGAACCAGAATCAAAATAAGTATCAACAGTTGCTCGCCTGATTATGTCTTTCGTTGCAGCTTTTGGGATGACAGTTGACTTTCCCGGAGTTCAAATCGTCGGATTGCGATCCTTGGACGCTCGAAACGCCGGACAATGCGACGCAGCTGGTTCAAACAGACTGATCATCCGTCTTGATCAATTGGCCAAGCCGCAGTACTGAACGACTTTAGTACACGAACCAAATAGACGGCAAGAATTGCTCTCGACGGCTGAGGAAACGTAGGACTGAGTACTGTACGTTCTTCCGACGAACGTTCACTGAGGCACGTATAACCAACGAAGCCAAATATCAGAACCAACTCAGATCGCTGGAAACGTGGTACTATTGGCATAATTAATACAAACAATTACAAGAAACACACCTGAATTCGTTTGCGTTCGGGGGATAAGGCACAATTTTGGGCCACAATAGACTGTCAAGGGCTCAAAGGGCACGACAAATACGAGCACAATCTACCGACAGGCAATAAAGAACCGTCCAAATGCAGTTCGATCGGTCTGATGTGTGGCTAAATACCCGGCTTTCGGGCGGACCGATTAGCTGGTGACAGTTTCATGGCGGACCGTAGGGAAGCCGTATTCACAAGGAGTAGGGGGGTGAGACTGACAGATGAGAATAAGTGTGTGGGCAGTTGGGTGGGACTCAATGGCTGGAGGAGGCGGGCTTCAGGAGTCAGTACTTCTAGGCACGGGTTGTGGGAGTACCGATAACACGCGGGTAGTTGGACGGGGTCGTGAAGAAAGGCGCGACAGGGTAAGTCGAATGGAATTCTGACCTCTAAAACTGTCCTACAGCAATTGTTAGAGCCATTTTGGCGCATCTAATGACGCGTTCGATGGGACGTGTCGTAACGCATCGTAAGATTGATAACGTCTACGCGTGCAGGGTAACTCACGTCTAACTTGGTTTCAACTGAACGGGAATATAACGACGTTTTAAAAATTCTCTAGATAAGAAACTAACGAGCCCAGAGGTGAGGTCATCTCACTGACCAGGAACCATGTAAGAGAAGAAATATTGTCTGAAGGAAGGCCTGGAGACGGAAAAAGTGGTACATAACAACAAGCGTGTACTCGAATTGGGTGAGATATAGGGTACTTACCAACTCCAGTTCCGTTAGGTGACGTCTTGATTAGATAGCTCTACCATTGCGAGCTGACTAGTTGACACTCTAGATGTCAAGTAATGACCGGCTGTGGTCGACAGGCAACTTGGATTGGGCTAACTCTATATACGGGGCCTCAATTAAATTATAGTGAAAGCGGGAAGGTTATGAGAACTCACTTTTCGAATATTTCCGACGAGAGTGGGGCGTATTTCTTAGTTTTAAATCATCCCATATAGGTCATAGATGGAAAGGATCATGTACTAACGTCATATGTAACCATTTCAGAGATGGAATTTTGCTGGCTACGATCTACTTAAACTAATGAATCGGAAACGGATCGGATGTACAATTTAGGTAGACAATTGACCTACCTTCTCTGTGGTATAGCTCCGGTAGTTAGTCACGTTGATATACATTGTGAGATACAATGCAAATACAATATGGTGGAAACTTACACTTTCATGCATAATTAGGCGTTCCCGAACGATGTGTCTCACCCTAACCATGCCAGTGAGTTAATTTTCACAGCGCAAAGCCGATGAAGGAGATCAAACTGATGCTTTTACCTAGATAATTGCAGTTTTATCACAACAAAAGTGATACTACATGCGATTTTAACGTACAGTAACTTTTCTAAACGAAAAGGAACTGCTTTAGCCGATAAACTCTACGTACTTAACTAAGAATGTGCACTTCAGAAGCACACGAAAAACTGGAAAATATCATTCCACGCTCTCCTGACCGTTGTTAACTTGTTTTCGCCCTGAAACCTTATGGTGATTAACCACTCACTTGCCCTACCGGGCACATCGTATTCCCAACAGTTATGGGATAAACACCGGGAAGCTCCCACCGAATGGACAGATGGACAACAGTCAGGTTGGTGACAGATAAGTATGCCTGAGTTCAGTCAGTACTTGAGTTACCTCACTAGAATTAGACGATTGCCAATAGCGACAAGTGGACGTTGAAATTGTATTCGGGCAAATTTGTATGTTGATTAACATTTCCGTTATAAGACTGAGTCCTGGCCGCCTTCACTACCGCTTCCGATGGACTATCAGGTAGCTGCGCAGGTTGTACGCGAGTGCCACCTTGAAGTTGTGCCGAATTAGATAGAATATCTCATATGAGGAGGTTAATGCTGACCATACAAACTGCAGGAATGTGACAAGGCTTTCGCGCTACTAACACCATGTGGTAAATTGCAGATAGATTTTGAGAGTCAGATGATATCGTGTGGAATCAGAACCTAATCACCACGTAACCGGCGTACGAACGTCCCACTGCAACTAAGAGCAGATGGCGGCTGTCGCACCAACAGTTTGCCGTAGAAGGCACTTCCATTCTTCCATAGTGACTGTAATGATCAGGTTACCCGAACATCTGGTATTGTGTTCCAAGGGGGCCCGTCAAGTCTGTGCTTGATATCAGCAACCAATGTTGCAGTTATGACCGTTTCTTCTGGAGGGTTCTGGGGTGAGTACACCAGAAGTCTAAAAAACGTCCTGCGTAAGTCAAACAGCCGACTGTAGGCTATAAATTCAAAAGGCTACCCTTTGGGTGGGCATTCATGCTTGGCGCAAATGCATTCATCGAGTGGTTTTTAGGGTTGATAAGCAACTTTATGTGGAAATTAGATCTTCCTTACAAAGATGGTAGAAAATTGAAAGCTACATCAACTCGTGCATCCTGCGTTAACTAAAAAACGTAATGTCATGGCCCGCTTCAGTGTACTCCACCGCATCTTCCCAATAGGAGTATTGTTCTGAAAAGCTAACGACGTTAAGATTGAATATTTGGTCGAAGGTTGGAGGCGCACTAGCAAACTGAACATAATAACGAAACGTGCCGAGCAGCTTGGTAACTCATCCTCGTACCCTGCTGGGTCTTGGCCACTGGCGCGTTGCTGTTAGACAGATTGAGGTTAATTGAGAAACCGCGTCCATTTCAAATTCATACATGCTGATAAGTGGATCTTAACCTCACAGAACGTACTTTGCGAAGTCCCGAAACTTCATACAAGAAATCTCGTGAGACATGTCACTCTGCTGTGGGCTCGGAAGCTTTTGTTAAGTTCACTAGGTTCGTCGCAGGCCAAAAAGGCTAACTTCTTGTTATTATCCTGCATTTTGATCTCGAGGAAAACAACGTAAGTTGGAGTGTCTGTCTCAGGAAGTGCTGCCGGGGCAACGCCCGGCAAACTATAACCGGTGAAAATATCAGAGAATTTCCTCTTACTGAGAGATAATAACGTTGTGCAGGTGAATGGCGATCAATTCTGAATCAGCGCACCGGGGCTCGATCCTGAGTACTTATCGAGTCTATCCAGTCCAGAAATAAAGGCGCACGGATGAAGATGGCATATGTCCGAGGTGATACGGCCTGTGCGAACAAAAAACTTAAATTACGCGGAACTCATCCCAAAACATGAATACCATCCGAATCCAGAATCAACGTCACGCCTCTACTAACAATTATGTAATAGGGGTATTCGATATGTTGCACCTTGTTTCCATCAAGTCCATCTTAGTCACACCGTCTGGTCGGAACCGGGGACCGTTCTACGTGTGCGGTTCACCGCAGTTGCCCAACACTGCAATCCGGCCGCAAAACTTTGTCCATAGGAAGTTGACGTTCCCCCAGAAATCAAGTTGAACTTTTATTGGCTGACCGTTACCAATGAAGTTGGCACAAGCGACTTTTGTTTATCCGGGGCCTTCCAGTTTCCTGATAACAAAACCACCTTTAACAGCGTTTTGTTCTGACTGTGATCAATCTTACTGCGTGACAGCCTCCAGCATAGTGACCATTCTTCCGACGATTTATAGAAGTTCGTTTGTAGACTAGAAAAACCTCCCTCTCTCGGACGCGCAGATTGCTAAGAAGACCCAAGTGTTCTGTTGCCAGTCAGCACCACTTTTGTCTGAGCACCTGGACCATTCGCCATATTTATCAAATCCGTTGTTTCAGGGTTCACGCGCTCCCAAAGAATCTGCGTTACCTCTCCGATCTGGCATATAATGAGGTGCAGGGATAAAGACGAGTTTATCTGTGGAGGCCACCGAGTGATTTGTTCGTTCTCGCTTCTCAGCAAGATATTGTGCAGAGTAGGAGTCACACGTGGGACTGCAAAAACTGTATAGCTGACTTGTATAAGTGAATCAAATATGGACCAGTTCATCCGGCAGAGACTGAAAACGGAGAACACAGATGGCTTTCTCATGACCGACCTCTACAAAGTTGCTCGCATTCCTCGATTTTCGTTCTCAGCCAATGGACATATGCATTTGATTCAAAATTTGGTGCATCGTGCACGCGCTGAGCTTCGTTCACAAGCGCGTTTAAGAGTATTGCTAACTGATGTTACGTGGGTTGGCTCTGCTGTCCAAGGAAGAAAGCCAAGTGGCGCCATGGGATTTCCATGGCCTGCAACGTTCACCCCGCGTGATTTAACTTACATTCGAAGGTTCTGGAAATAGAATCAATGCCTGCCAAAACCGACTGACATTTTGCTCACCAGCTGCTGTCTCCTCCATACGACTGCTCCAGAATCGCCGATGAGCTCAAAACAAAGACTGGGTTCCGATTGAAGTGTATCGCAGCATAAATGTGAATTATATGTATAGTGTACTCTCGGATTTATTGATAGGCTCATTCATCCAAGTCTACTTGATTTCTACTGTTATGACAGAAACGTCTTCAAGCAACGCGTGCAGGAACAACGACAGCCGGACTCAGAACAAGTGTTTGATTAAATTTTCTACGAAATTTTTTAGTGAGCGATAAAACGCGCAAAGCAGTCGGCTGCATACTTTAATTGTAACGGCCAGCCTCATCAGCGAAGATGAGCCGTAAGTAGTACACCGACTGCTTGAAGTCAACCAAACATCACACGATGAACGTAGAAAGTTATCTTAAAAGTCTCTTTGATAATGTAAACAGAACGGCAAAATTTCATCTCTGGTGAAGCACACCAGATAAAAGTGTAACACGCAACCAGGGGAACAGAAAGGATTTTGTCCAAAGACATATTACGCAAAGTGCAACGGTAGGCCAAATGCGGCTGTCCTCCCCGCTCCCCTGATTGTCCGTGGACTCGGGGTCCTCGTGCATAACGTTGGCGTAGCGGTCTGAAAGGTAAATGAAGCAACCGTGTAACAGTTATTACTTCAAGTTCAGTCCGTGTGCGCTAACCAGCTTCGAACGAAGGTTACACAACTCCCATCTTCGCTGAGCACCAAGTTCGTGCAATTTTGGTGTGCCAGCCGAAGTATATCAAGAAGTTTGCCTATGCCACGTGCGACCGAATGTTGCGGTTACCACATAACCGGCAATCGGGCATCTGAGGGTAGCCTCACTTCTCGGCCAGTCCACAAAAACTGTGAGGTTTGACCAAACGAAGATTGAATAGCGGTATGGCAAGCTAACATGCACTTTGTTACAACCAAGTCCCAGTCGGTGACACTCTCTTGTGCGAAAACCTTTATGAGGCTTCTGAGGACCGATTCGCCCTTCACCCCTGCCCATTGCCCTGCGTGTAGTTAGCTGTAGTTCGCGTTTGATCTAATCCTAGCAGCCTGCACATTTCGCGAACAAAATATCTATTAATTCAGCAGCCTTGGTCTGGATGAAATAGGCCAGAGGCACCTCAAAGGCACGGCAAGTGGTCGACAGTGTCTGTCAGTACTGTCGTTCTATCCACCTGTGCAAGCGGGACTGCTTCGCAACAGTTGGTGAAGTGATCTACCAGGACCAAGATGTACTGGTTGTTTCGGGGTGTCTCTGGCAGCGGCCCCACGATGACTACGCCGACTAAATCGTTAGGGTATTGTTGTATACACGTCAAGGCCGCCTGTGTGCCCCACACCCACGCCAAGGCTCAAAGAGTGTTCTGATTGGTCGCGGCTTCAACGACCAACGGCTCACTCGTCCATGCACTTTAAAATGACCCGATTGCATGTAAATGCGACAATACACAATGCGCTTCTACTGAGTCACGTGTTCCCACTACCGTTGTTATTGTCCGTAAGGCCTGTAGCAGAGGGGCTCCGGATACAGTTGCGGCGGTGCCCGACGTCTTATGTGAAGGTTTTCGAAAGTGCCGCGATTCACGCACGATCGGCATTACAGCCTGACATCTTCGCACTGATGCGGCAACGAAAGTGGTTGGCCTGTGACCGACTACAGTTTGTTCATCCCTGCAAGCCCAAGCTCGAGGTTCAAGTATGTTAGGACGTCAAGTACCAAGGATCTAGGGACCACGACTATTCTCATGTAAGCGTGTCCGAATTAGGTAACTAAAAATCCATCCGCCATCTTCAGCTGTTCGTTTGGAGCCCAAAGGCGGCGAAATTCGTCGCATTTTCCCTCCATTTCTTTGCTTGTTGGTCCGTCACCATTATTCCGGCGTCTTTCGTGTATTAGCGAAGTTACAGTATCCGCTGATTGAGCCTGCTGCCAGCGGCCATATACTACACTCTGTAAGTTGGCAAGCGTTATGTGTTGAGTATTAAAAGACGGACAGTCATCGTGAATTTGCCGGAAACGCCTTGATAGTGGGTTAGCGTTGCATGCCATCTGCCGTGTCTATGTTCACATACGGAGTCGTTCTCTTGTAGGACCTCCTGCCATCGGATTAGCTGCCCTTCTGGGTCTGAAGTTTTGTAATCGGCGGAGAGGCCGATGGTCTGTGCATACGATGAAACTGTTCAGGATATAATGTCGGAAATGTCGCGCGAAAAATACTAGCGCAAGTATTTTTTCCCCGTAGTACAGTAGTTTCCCAAGTACTCAATTCAACAACGGCTATCGCAAGCTATCACTCGTCCTTTACTGCCTAGTCCTGGTTGCGAGTAGAACCGTTCTGAGTGCACTGCGCTTGCGCCGGTATCTAAAGCGAACCCCGTGGCCTTTGGCGACAGACCTCGGAAAGCTAGCAGTAATGTCGTGCCCAGAGCTCCGCGTAGAGGTTTAAAGAATAAGTCACACATTTCCGTCCACGTGAATCCTTGACTATTCCGTAACAGCCTGGTCTGGGGAATGGAAATGCTAGCGAAATCAGTGATGAAGCACTGATAATAGAACGCTGGCCCTAAGAAGTTACTCAGCTCGTTTGCATCCTTCGGCGTAGGCCAAGGTCGATTTTGTTATTTCTATTTTGAGTCTGTGTGGAGAACCGACCCAGATAATACATGCCCCAGGAATGTTGCCTATTTGAGCAGGAAGTGGCATTTTCAGGGCTTCATTTTTAAACTGACTTCTGCCGGGCGGTTCACCACGGACTCAAAACTGCGCATATGCTCTCGTTTGGACCTTCCATGGGCTATGATATCACCAAGATACACTAGGCGCGTTCTAGGGATCATGCCATGCAGTACCTTCTGCATTGAGCGTTGAAATGTCGTATGTGTGTTTACTAGTTCAAAGGGCATAACTTCGAACTCACGCAGTTCCGACGGTACGATGAAGGCCGTCTTATTTCGGTCGTTCTATTTGACATTCTTCTGGCAGTAACCTGACGCCGAGTCTAACGTTTTGAAATAAGCAGCCCCGCCGAGAGCACCAAACAAGTCATCATTTCTTGGCACCAGGAATGCGTATATCTTTGTCACTTAGTTGAGCTTCCCGTAACCGACACACAGTCGTAGGTCGCCGCCAGGACTATTGGGGCCATCGCATGGGGACTCAGAGGGTAGGATCATATTACTGTACAAAATGTCGTCAACCGTCTTGCGTGCTTCATCTTGAAGACTTGCAGGTATTCTGCGTGGGTGTATCTCGATTGATTGCGCATTCCCCATAATGATTCTACGCTCCAAAATGCCTGTGCGACCCAACTTTACCCCCTTCACGCAAACACGTGTGGTCGACTTTTAATTACTGATTTCAAGCATTGAGCACTTCGCGAATTGCAAAAGCCTCACTTCACTAAACCACCCGGCCAAGTCGGCGGTCTGCTTCAGAAGGGGCTGCAGTGACATAAAGAGGGAAGTCGTTTTCTGGCTAAACTTCAGACATGGGTGTTAAATGAGTGGCGCCGTGTGGACTTCTCTGCCGATGGTTAGGCGAATCGGATGTGCGCCTAAGACGGCCCAGCGTATCCACCCCACCATAACACTATACCGAATGACTGTAATTAGGCGTCGTTATCACACAACTAACCCTAGAGGTCCATTGTCAATGTCAGACGGTTCACAGTTATGTGGAGGCATCCCCAGCATTCTGCACAGTCGAATGTAAACAAACGGACGAAGCAATACTTAGAATTTTGAGTGTGAAACATTGGCAGAATGGCGATTCCCATGAGTACTAGCTGGCTATCGGGTTTTATACTCAGCCTCCCCGTTCACACCCGTCTGCCCACCTAGCCGTTTACAGTGTGACCACATTTAACCGATAGATTTCGATTTTCTCATTGGCCCACTGTCATGCTTATCACATTTGACCGAAATTGCACAAGTTTTCATCCTGTACGGAGTGACAGAAAATGGTGCACGTTCTCATGTGTCATGCTCTGATTCACAGAGTCTTGTTGGACTAAGAATACGTCTGTCCGAAACTGCTACACAAGACGGCTTCAATCACGCTCGTGGACGGGGTGACTGAAGGAAAGATGATCAGACTACTGCATTTTCGAAACTCGTGCTAGCTAATATTCCGGATGGATTTCAGGAGGCACTATCCTTTTTGGGTAAAGAACGCCTTGTCTGCAAGCCTTCCTATTGGTCACGCTGTTTTCCACACATTTTTTAGAAACATGGACGCTAAGACGCAGTACTCAGCACTTGCAGCAGCTGGTGTGCCACGCCAAGGATGGTGTCTTCTCTTGGTCGATCAGATTCACCCGATTGTGCACTGTGTAACCCTGAGAGGAATGCGTAACTACTGGAACCTCTTTGTAGCATAGTAAGATAGATCGAGCTCAGGGAAGAAAGATAAGAGCATGAGCCTGGCAGCGACACACTGGATGACACAGAGTGGACTGGTGGGGAGTCACTTGGGAGCCAATGCGGAAAAATGTCAAAGTCAAACGTAAGCAACACCTGGCGCGTAAGTGTCGGGTTTTCAAAGTCTTCAGTGCCTTGATGACAGAGTACTTGTGCTTCTCGCCTCCGAGGGTCGGGCTTTGGTGGGCGAGAATACCACGTCCCACTAGGCTGGGCACGCAACAATCTCGCCAAACATCACAAGGCCGGCATTTCTCCCGTAACCTTGAGACGCTTGATCAGAAATACCTGCGGGTTCACTCCCATACTGAATGCGGATGTAGTCGTGATGGGCTGGAAGGAATCCACCGAAACCCCTGTGTTCGTTGATGATAGGCAATCGGCTATTGGGGGTAAATGACCGGAGGGTTTCGAGCTGCGAGTTCGTCTAAGGTAAAGATGCGAGAAGTATTATCCGTAGGAGGTTTCCAGCCAGGTGTTGAAAACCAAGGATTCATTCTTGCATTCCTATTGGTCCCCCATGTAAAAGTGAGTTAACCAACCACCTGGTAAATCAGTGTTGCCTTCAGGCACAAAGTGTAAAGCTGGTTGGATGTGATTTAAACTCGGACGCGCCTCAGGAATCTTCTCTGACACTGAAAGTGAACATGCTAGTGAGCGCTCTAAAAGCCGGATATCACTCAACGCTACTTGCACTATATCCGGGCATTCTGGAAGTTTATGTAGACGGACAGTCGACCCAGCGGTAAAACTGCGGAAGACGGATTTCGGCACTCAAAACGCCTGTCCATCCACCCCGCCTTTCCGATATGTCACGGCCGCGACTAAGGCACGGTGGGCGTATTTTTTCTGAGACCCGTCATCGCCAAACCAAGTTCTCTGCAGTTTGTCTCAATTCAGAATCTTTTGTTTAAGCTTGGTCACCTTATCACAAAACGAGCACCGCCGCCCTCGTAAGGGTGAAACCTCGTCCTACATGTAGTATGAGATAGGAAGGGTTTGAGCCACTCAAACCAACTGATATCGCTGTACTTTTCTCGACTAAATGAAGGGGCAATGGGGATCATATTAAAGAGTACAAACCCAATCGGCATGCTGCACGAGTCCTTCAGCCTCTTTGTGATGATATGGCCGAGGTTTGGTTGTCAAAAGATTCTCAATCGCGAAAACGAGATGAGGACTGGTTGTTTGCTTCAACCTTTCACTAACAAGATAGTCTTTCCACAGCGTAGTTTGCCTGCAGTGATTATGAAAGTTTTTGGACGTATGTGCACTCAAGCGTGATTTAAATGCACGCTGGAACAGCCTGACTATCATTTCATAGTGGTTTGGGGCACGGTGTTAGGCAGTTTCCCCCGGAGTGACAGAGTGTTCACCATTTCTTCCTCACCCATGCCCATGGACCACTGCCCTAACGCACTTCATCTGCTAGGGACGCAGTCAAACCAGTATCCGGGTCACGTCAGTCGAGTGTTGAAACGCTAACATGCGCAGGCCATCATCAGGTCTTGACCTAAGAAGTGAAGCTGGAAGAAAGGTTTCTTGTGAATAACCTATCAGGGAAAGTAGGTTCTTTCTAAAACGGTGCATTTTTGAGGTACCTAGGAGAAAATGTTTTTACAGCCCGCTTTATTCTTCATATGTCAGAACCGACCAATATGTCATGCCCAACAATACTCACGCGGAGACACCAGACTGCGGTGAGTGACCAATATGTTCTACGTAGTTTAGTTAAGGTCTAAGATATGATTGTGGTTGACTATGGTCTTGATAGGTAATGTGCCTGAATGAGCGACCAGAATCTGTAGTGACTTTTCAAGGGCCATGTGAGGCTGTTTCCGCTGTGTAATGGCTGCTCGTCTGTTCCTTCTTTTTGTTTTCACTGCCGGGACGTTCCACATTTATTAACTACTTCGTCCATGAGCGTTTATACAAAAAAATATTCGCTGTTTGCTTTAGCGGGGCCGTGTTGTAGATACATTCACTTTCATATAGATTGTTGAACATTGGTCCGTGCACTCTAGCCAACCAGAACCATTGTACTGTGGACTTATCGATCAGCCAATTGGTTGATGTTAATTTGTCCTTACGTTAGACACTACGTCACATGGTGCATTGTGCACGTCCAAGCTGGACGCATAAAATCGTGGTTGTTCACCGGTCCTCTAGCGCGCCCGTAACAGTGGCGACGGATTATAGAGGGAGCAATGCTAGTGGAAATTCTTGAGAAACAACAAGAGCAAATTGAGCGGCAACATCAACAATCACAGAACAATCATAACCGAATGGAGGAACAGCATCTGAAGGTCATGGAACAACAACAAGAAAGCAGTTAGCTAAGGGCATCCACTACGGGGCAGTTGAACAAAATTAATTAATCGCTCAGGCTTATCTGGTTAACACCATGATAAAAGACTATAACAGCAATAATAAGCGAATTTAAATAAGACCCTGATAATGGCGTTGCATTTTTGTCCTGGTATGAACGTTACAATAACGTTTTTCACGTGGATGCTACCAAGCTGGATGGTACAGCGAAAACTCGATTAATTATGCAAAAATTGGGTGTTGTTGAGCACGCGAAGTATTGCAATTGCATCCTAACTAGGAATCCGAGGATACGGATTTGGAAGAAACAGCAAAGCTATCAAGCGCTATGTTTGGTAGATGAAACACCTTGTACAACATCCGTTATAATTGTTTGAAAATAGCACACAAAATAGACGAAGATATGTTGTCTACTTCGGAAGAGTTAACAGAGTGTGGATGGTTCCAGCTGGATATACTCTTTAGTTATCAGTTCAAATCACTCGTTTTTGTGGCGGGGTTGACATTCGCTGAAGAAACGGATATTCGAACACGACTGCTGGCGGAACTTGACATGTCTACCGATTTCGACTGTGCAGCAGCCATCGGAGGAGTAGGTGAGACTCCGAAACACTAAACATCACACCCAGGTGATCAAACCAGCCGGACAAACTTCAGACATTGCAGTGGTGGACCGTGCTACAAGAACGTATGTCTCGCGCAAGGCAACGGAACCAGATTCCAATGTCCACCCGCGGTATGTTGGAAATGCAATCGGTGGCATTTCGTCAAATTTTGTTCTTTCGGAAATCATATTTGCCAGAAATATGAGCGGGTGGAACATCGCGAGGCATGCTGCGTTAGACAAAACCAGTCAAATCTCAGAAAGCTTCTCCCGCAACAACCAAATCTTGTGGTTACAGCTTGTCCAGCAGGTTTCCGGAAGTCTCGCAGATACATTAAGATACAGATGATCACCACCAATGTCACATTGCAGTTGGACATCGCTTCGAACCTTACCATTATTTCACAGGGCGCGTGGATTTTACTGGAAAGCCTGGCGCAGTCTGCAACATGGATTGCTCTGAATGCACGTTTCGCATGCTGTCTCTGCTTCAGGACGTAACTGCAATCAGATCGAAGAGAGACTAGCGCCTATTTTTGCGGTTAAAAAACTTCACAAGACGCAACTTCGCAAGTTGCACTGATCACCAACCCCTGTTGTCGATATTTCCCATCCAAGAGAGGAATTCCAGTATATACCGCAAACAGACTCCAACGGTGGGCCATCCTTCTTATCTGATGTGATTTTGAGCTACGTTTTGTGCAAACAACTAACTTCACTCATGCGGGTGTCCTGTCTAGGTTTACTGCCATAAGAAAAATGAAAAAATCAAGAAAAGGGGGCAGTGATGGCCTGTATTGAGTGATGTTGAAGTTAAAAATACATTCCTTCTTCAGAGGAATTGATTAAATCAGTACAGCTGTGCATGGAGTCTTACCTAAAATATGACGGCTGAGTCTACTTGAAGAACAGAGGCACACCAATTGGCCCACATCTATCGGGCTTACGTGCAGTCGCCGTAATTAAACACTTCGAACCTGAAGCCTTTCAGCATTCAAACCTGAGGTGTGGCTTCAATATATGGATGACACATAGGTTGTTTCACCTCGGACTCAGCTTGACCAGTTTCACAGCCCTCTGATTAACTTAATAGACGGGATAACCTTTGCACGCAAAGAAGAAGAGAACTCAGGCCTGGCGTCTCTCGATGTATCGATCATAAGACGACCTGATGGCAAGCTTGAAACCACTATCTATCGTAAATCGACAATAACTGAGGTCATTCGCAGATTCGATAACAATAATCCAGCCTCTCAACTCAGAAGCTGCGTGCGAACATTTTTTCGACGTGCGGACACGCTATGTAGTTCGCCCGAACTTGGAAAACAAAAAGAAAAACACCTGTCCAAACCGTTTGCCTCCAGTGGGTGTCCCAGTATTTTCATAAAGGCATCTATAGGAGGGTCCGCAAGAAGTGAACATACAAAACACATAACACAAATGATAGTGCCATATATTTACGGCACATCTGAAGCAGTACAAAGGATGCTCCAACCACTGGATATTCAAATGTCACATGAGCCAAACTCAACACTCCGGTCGGCTCTGATGAACGCCAAGGAACATGTAGAACCACTCGAACAGTCTGGCGTGGTCTACGCGATTCCACACCTTTGGTGTTGTCAACAGTATATCGGGGAGACAGGCAAACATCTGTGCACAAGCGTGCAAGGACACAAAGTAGCGATGCGGCAAGCCGACCCTAGATCACAACTGTGGAGTCACTGCGCGGACGCAGGTCACGAAGTCAACACAGACCACGCAGTAGTGGTCGCGCGGGCTAAATTGAAAAGGGAGCGGCCTGCACTGGAATATCTATATTCGCGGAACTCGTTCTATCGACACGTCGACAAAGACATTGGAACGGAAAACGAGCAGAGACAGACCGGCAAACGGACACAGTGAGCAGAGAACAATCTCATTCCGACACATTTATTTGTTGGACAATCGATCCTGGTGTGAATTCAAAAAGTCGCAATAAGTCGTTCACTATTCAATGTGCCCCCTTCTTCCATTATTTTATATGTATAAAAATGGGTGAATGCGTATAATCGTGCGTGCGTGCTCCATCAATTTTATGTGTAAGATTTCAACCGGTCATGGAGATGGCTGTTTAGTGCGTACGTGCACTGAATCAACGTTTCCTCAAGTGTGTGCAGAAATACCAGACGCGAAATGAAAATACAAGCAATTGCGAGACCGGAAATATATTATGCGATAATTACAAATGGTCTCGATCAGCGCTAGGCGACACCGATACGCGAAACAGCTAGGGGGGATAAGGATCCAACCGTCGAGTGCGCGAGCAAGCCGGATAAAGCGTGTGTCGCGCTTGGCGCGCATACGCCGACAAGCATGCCAACAAACAAACGCGACCTCATGCATCAGGCAGACGGCAGGCAAAGATCCTCACGGTCCTATGTACAATGTGAGCTAAGATCAAAGGAAGGATTTTACACATCGTACAGCAGGCAGACCGGGGGTATCTCCAGGTCACTACACAGCCCCCCTCCAGAAGGGTACTGCGAACGCAACCCTTCAATCTACGTGAGGACCAACTGTGGCCAGCCACCCTTGGCCTAGTCTAGTTCATGCTGCACCAGTCTGCGGTTGGTACTGCAATTCCTGGACGCTGCAGGTGGAGGAGTACTAGTTCCAACAGTTCCTAGTGAGTTCCTACTCGAGTGTCCTCTCTTACGGTGTCGAAACGAACGGGGGAATTTAGAATTCGCATGTCGTGGTCCTGGAAGTAAACGTTGTGGTCGCATAACAGTATTCGCGGTGCTAACTTCGATCGGCTCAGGACGTGAGCGCGTGCACGGAAATAAAAAAGCGATATAGGTAAGGTTGGGCACATGTACAAATGGCGAACTTACCTGGCGAACATGCGTCGGAACGCATTTTTTGGTTTTCAAAAATAAGTTTGCGGTATTTTTGGTTTTCAAAAACTTTTGCGAGTTTTCTTTTTGTAATACTGAAATAAAACAGGACCTAACGATTTCTAGTCATCTACCAGACGTTTAGGCCAATGCACCCTACGATCCGAACGTGTTACGGTAGGTGCTGGCGTAGTCGGCGACGTTGTGTTCGAAGATGAGGCGCTCAGACAAAGCTGTCCAAAGGCTGTTGCATGCCTGGCCGTAGGATATGGAGGAGCATTGAAGGCTTCCTCAGTCCTTTCAAAGTAGGCAGGCTTCAGGCGGTCGATGCTAACGGTGTCCCGAGTGCCCTGGCGCTCGAGTACGTAGGAGGGGTCTTTCCGTTGAAGTACCTTGAATAGACCTTAGTAAGGTCGCTCGAGAGGGCGTCGTGAACCATCCACGCGAACAAACACGTGTGTGCAGTCGTGGAGGTCTTTGGGAAAAAACACTGCGGTTTTGTTCTCTAGTGTCCGTGACGCGGAGGCGGCGCATATGCGAAGCAATTTGCTTGGCGTAGGAAGCGTCGTATCGAAGTGCGTCTGTGGCGGACGAGAAGTAATCGCCAGGAAGACACAGCGGTTGGCCATAAAGGCGTTCGGCGCTGGAAACGTGAAGGTCGGCCTTGAGGGCCGCGCGGATGCCGAGTAAAACCATTGACAAGGCTTCCGTCCAACGGACTGCATCGACGGCGGCAAGGGCTGCTTTTAGTTGTCGATGAAAGCGTTCGACCATGCCGTTCGCAGCCGGATGGTATGCCGTAATCCGTGTGCGATGACATCCAAGTGCGTTCAACGTCTCCGCAAAAGAACCGCTTTCGAACTGGGGGCCGCGGTCGGTTGTAACCGTGGCCGGGCAACCGTTAGATGCAACCCACACTCAACAAATGCGCGTGATACGGTCTCCGAGCGGACATCGGGTATAGGGACGGCCTCTGGCCATCGCGTAAAACGGTCTACCATCGTCAGGATATAGGTCATGCCATTCGAAGGTGGCAAAGGACCTACAATATCTATGTGAAGATGCGCGAGTCGAGAGGTGATCGAAGGGTATCGGCCAATCGGGGCCGACACGTGGCGGTGTACCTTAGCTTGTTGACAAGCTAGGCAAGATCGCGCCCATGTGCGAAGATCCTTTTGCATACCGGGCCAGACGTACCTATCGGAAACAAGTTTGGCCGTGGCCCGGATGCCAGGATGAGCAATGTTGTGTAGCGTGTCAAACACGCGACGTCGTAAGGCTGGAGGTACGACTGGGCGAGGGTGTCCAGCGGAGGTATCGCATAAAATCGTTCCCGGTGCTGTCGGTAGTGGAAGATCCGCGAGGCGCAATGACGAATGCTGGCAGGAAGTGTGGAGATCGTTTTCCGCGCGTTGTGCGTCAGCCATAGCTGACAAGTCGATAATGTCGTGGCCAACAAGTGCTGATACGCGTGACAGAGCGTCAGCCACAACGTTGTCACTGCCAGAGACGTGTCGTACGTCTGTAGAGAACTGCGAGATGAAATCAAGGTGGCGCACTTCGCGGGGTGAGTGGCGTTCGGAACGATTGCGGAAGGCGTATACCAACGGTTTGTGGTCAGTGAAGATCACAAATTGGCGGCTTTCGAGGGCGTATCGAAAGTGACGACTGGCCAAGTAGATCCCCAGCAACTCACGACCGAACGTGCTGTACCTCGCTTCGGCGGGTAGCAGGCGTCTGGAGAAAAATGAAAGCGGTCTCCAGGTGCCATCGACAAACTGTTGGAGTACGGCACCAACAGCTATGTCAGAAGCGTCTACAGCTATGCTCGTGGTGGCGTTAGCGTCGAAATGGTGAAGCATCACTGCGTCGGCTAGCGCGTCTTTGGTGCGATCGAACGAGTCGACGGCTGCTTCTGACAACTGGACGTTTCCGTTGGAACGGCCACGGAGTAAGTCGGTCAGAGGCTGCATGAGTTGCGCGCAATGCGGAATAAAACGGCGGTAATAGTTGACCATGCCGTTGAAACGACGGACAGCAGCGAGCGTTGTAGGGCGTGGAAAGTCGCGAATCGCTTGTACCCTGTCAGTCAGCGGCCGGATGCCGTGCTGATCGACATGATGCCCTAAGAACTCGACTGCTGGTTGACCGAAAACGCATTTATCCGCGTTTACAGTGACGTTATACGCTGCAAATCGTTCGAAGAGCAATCGCAGATGATTCTGGTGCTCTTCTTCGGATGCGCTCGCCACCAAAAGATCATCGATGTAGGAATGGACAAAGTCGAAACCCCTTGTGACGTCGTCGATAAATCGTTGAAACGTTTGAGCGGCGTTCCGGAGACCAAACGGCATGCGCAGAAATTCGAACAAGCCGAATGGCGTAATTACCGCGGTTTTGGCAACGTCGTCTGCGGCAACTGGGATCTGGTGGTAGGCACGAACCAGATCGAGCTTCGAGAACACACGGGTGCCTTTCAGGCTAGCCGTGATGTCCTGTATATGCGGAATGGGGTACCTGTCCGGTACCGTGACGTTGTTAAGCGCGCGATAATCTCCACATGGGCGCCAGTCTCCTGACTTTTTCGGCACCATATGAAGAGGCGAAGCCCAGGGACTATCCGACGGGCGAATGATGCCAAGCTCGAGCATGTGTTCGAACTCGGCGCGCGCTATCTTCAGCTTATCCGGTGTTAAACGACGGGCTTTAGCGAACACCGGCGGGCCAGTGGTGACGATGTGATGCTGCGTTGCACCAGTCACTGGCGGCAGCGAGGTCGGTTGTCTGAAGACGGTCGGAAATTGTTCGACAAGAGAAGCGTAAGTGCTTGTGATAACCGGGCGATACACGGGACTGATTGGAACCGCGTTGGTCAAAGTCCCAGTAACAGACAAGTTCGTTTTGCGGTCGACTAGCCGGCGGTGTCGTGTGTCGACTAACAAGTCGAAGTGCTCGAGAAAATCGATGCCGATGATTGGCGTTTGGACGTCTGCTACCGTGAAAAGCCATCAAAAAGTGCGGCGAAGGCCTGAGTCCAATATGTGAGAACGCTGGCCATAAACGGTAATAGGCGTACCGTTCACTGCATGTAAGATTGACTGCACCTGCGTAAGCCGCTCGCGAGAATCCGGTGGGAGAACGCTGATCTCTGCACCTGTTTCGATGAGGTAGCAAACTCCCGACTCGCGGTCTCGAATGAAAAACAGACGACTTCGGGTACCAGCAACGTCGGTCGCCGCGACGTGCTGGCGGGCTAGTTTCCCAGGTCCTTTTTGGAGAAGGAGCAGGGCCTGCGGCAGAATCGAGCACGGTTACGAAACTGCTGGTGGTGCCAGCAGTGGTCGGGGTTGGCAATTCCTGTGTGAATCCGTCGTCTCATAGAAGTCGACCGGGCAGCTTTTTTGTTAGGCTTACGTGAGAGTGAATGCGGGCGCGAGCTTCGAGTGCTGAGTGCCTGGATCTGGCGTGTGAGTTCGTTCACACGGCCGGTCAGGAGTGCCAGTTGTTCCGGCGCTGGTTCGGATACTTGGGAGATCTGTTTTCCGTATGTCTCCCAGATACGATCGGCGGTATCTGCCCATTGCGACAGGGCAGCTTGAGGGTTGGCGCTAAGGATATTTTTCATATCCCTAGGGAGTCGCTGGATACAAATCTCCTTCAACAATGACTCCTCGAGCTGAGTCGAGCCTGCGGGGCGTTGCAGGTGGCGTAGAAGCTGTGAAGGCTTCTGGTCGCCTAACTAGGTGAAACTCAGCAGCTGGGCAATGCGTTGACGGTCCGAAAGGCCAATGCGCTTGACAATGGCTCCTTTAAGCTGCTCATATGGTTTAACGGAGTCTGGAAGCTCCAAGATGTCGTCTACCTCGTCTATGACAAAAGGCGGAAGAGCAGCAACCACATGGTGGAACTTCGTTAGTTCCGTGGTGATGTTTCTCAACGCAAAAGTGGCTTCTAACTGTGCAAACCAGCTTCGAGGACTGTTCTCCTTAAAAGTTGCGATCGGGACTGAAAGAGCACTGACGAAAACGTCTGGCGAATCAAAAACGCGTTCTTGCATACTTTCGACAGCAGCAAAGATTAAATTGAATAAATAAATGAAAAAGTAGCGTTGACTTACATAAGAAAAACAAGACATACGTGCTAAAAATGAAGATGTACGGGCTCACCAGTTTTAAAGCCTACGTGCACTAAATCAACGTTTCCTCAAGTGTGTGCAGAAATACCAGACGCGAAATGAAAATACAAGCAATTGCGAGACCGGAAATATATTATGCGATAATTACAAATGGTCTCGATCAGCGCTAGGCGACACCGATACGCGAAACAGCTAGGGGGGATAAGGATCCAACCGTCGAGTGCGCGAGCAAGCCGGATAAAGCGTGTGTCGCGCTTGGCGCGCATACGCCGACAAGCATGCCAACAAACAAACGCGACCTCATGCATCAGGCAGACGGCAGGCAAAGATCCTCACGGTCCTATGTACAATGTGAGCTAAGATCAAAGGAAGGATTTTACACATCGTACAGCAGGCAGACCGGGGGTATCTCCAGGTCACTACAGTTGGATTCCCACGGGTTCGGCGCATATACGAATAAATGTGCTTGATTTTCTTCTCACTCACAAGGGCATTCGATAATTTATCCCCATGCTACGTATTTGAGAATGTTCCTGCTAAGCGCGTTCAATGCTCATCTGAGTTATCACAGCCCTACGAGTGCGTCATTCATGCCAATTATGGTGAGGAAGACACCGGTTATGTGCATGAAGGTAAAACACCACACTATATAGTGAAACCAATTCCCAGATGTCCCGCTGCTACAACCTTCTAAACAACCTAGTCCTTATGTTTCACCACCAATTTTGCTGACAAAACTAACTCATCTCGCTAAATCAAATTCGACAAAAATTGAAAACGGATATTATTTTAACTCTAGGATGATGATTGTAATAATATAGTAACCAGCATTTTATGGGTTACTACATCTACATCATGTTGGTAAATTTTTGTGAACAGTGTGTAACGCATTCCGCTGTCGTGTGACTGACGCCATTTTGGTTTTCGTTTGTGTAAGTTGTGTGCATGACTTACTCGGCCTCTGGCTCACGCTTGTTTCTGTTTTCGTTACCATTCTAGATTCTCGCTGTGCTGCCGTCCTTCAGAGAGACGCTGCTCCTCAGGGATTCCACTTCGTCGCGTATTACAAGTGGCACATTTGAAGTTGCGCACCTTTTTTCTCTGATTATTAAAACAAAAACTTTCAAGCAACAGAACTCACAAATTCTGAAAAACGAAACCTTCCACAAAATTGGAATCAATTTGGTGATTTAAAAACCACGGGTTTAGCAAGGATTACAGTGAGGTCGTCGATCTACTGATCCGAATGAGTACATGTGTAACGCGCAACCGAAACCAGCGAGCACGCACCAATTGAATTTGAGTTGTGTGATGGGGCGTTCTGCTGTGTTGTCGGTGCCATTTTAGCTTACGTTTGCGTAAGTCGTGTGCATGGCTTACTGGGCCTTCGGCTCATGCTTGCTTGTATTTCTCCTCTTTTCAGAACTACTGTTCGAAGCTCTACTTCGGAAGAGCGCTGTCCCCTGGTGCGTCCACGTTGCCTGAAGGTTGGTCCGCGTAATCACAGGCATCCAGAGTAGAGTCGGCTGGCCTGCATGTTACACATGCTGATTGATGGCACTTCTACTTCGGGGGCTCCTAGTTGCCTGCAGTTGGTCCGCGAGTATAGCGCACAACCAATTAGAAGTGGCTGACTTTCATATTACAGTAGTGTCAACTTGGTGTCTATTAAGTCATTGACTGGGTAATTTCTGTGAAAGGGACTGATAATCAGTCCCACAGGGATCCGTGTGGATAACGACATTCCGAACTTGACCCCTGTGGTGTCACCTACTTGACAAGTTTATGTAACCCACGTTACGTAAGCGTTTCTTTCTGAATTCCGTCTCGTTTGCATGTTACATCTGGCGACCATACTCGGATGCCGGAACGTCCGCCAAGCTAAGTAGAGTCGCCGTCTGACTCTGCAAATCAACCGTCAGGCGATGATGAGGCATGATTTCAAATCAGTCGTCAGCGTGGTTATGGTGTTTTCGTGAACTGGAAGAACAGACGTTGACAAAAGTGACTGCAGGAGCAATGTATGCGATTGATACTGTCGGTCAGGAAAGCGGCACGAAACGCAAATGCATTGTCTTGGAGACCAGCTCGTACTCACGGCGAATACCAGTCTGTTAACGTTTCACACTCGAAACTCTATACGTTCGATTGCGCAGAATAATAAGGATGCTTCCATATGGTTGTGAGCCGTCTAACATCGACAATGATCCTCTCGAGGTAATTGTATGGTAATGACGCCTAATTACAACCACACGTTAATCATTTGTATTCCAGCTTTGCTGTTTAGATTTGCACAGTTCAACCGTATTCAGTCCACGTGAACTTGAGACTTGCTCGAGGTAGCCGTCTACAGTTGCTCACTCCACACTTGGAACGAGCATATAATGACTGCAAATTGACGGGACAGCTCGAGATAGCATATTGAGCATCAAAATCAAATTTGTCATTCAGATCCAAAATCACCGCGACCGTTGGTTGAGAGTGTTGATGCTCCAGTGTTTGTCGTAAGGTGAGGGTATGATCAGCGCACCCTTGACTAGACCGGAAAGTTGCATATTTTTCTCTTACCAAAAGCCGCCGCGTCATGGACTCCTGAGTTTTCTGTGTGTAATAGGAACAGTGCCCCTATCCCCGTGATTATCACATGATATGTCGGCATTTTTCGGAAAATGGGAACGACTTTTAACAGGCACCACTCACAGGGCACCTCTCCAATCTTCCATATGGAAAGGAGTGCGGTCAGTTCGGACATAAGTCTCTCACCGTCTTTAGAAAGAGCTAGAGCAAGAAGGTTCTGACTCTGGGCCTTATTACGTTTCCGTTTAGGTTTCAAAGCCGATGAAAGATAGTGGGGAATGTGATAATGAACTACACAGTCTGTCATCCACACCTGACTGAGCTGACTTGGGGCAGGTGAATTATTCTTGAGTGTGTTCAGCCCATCTCTCAGGTTGCTGCGATAGGGGCATCTTTTACTTGCATAGTGGAACTCAACCGTAATATCTTGAGTACCCACTAGCAGTTAGCGGTATCGTTTGAGCCAGTCCAACGGAATACCACCCAGTCAGTTCTCACTATCAAAAAACCGAACGACAACGAAAATCAAAACTCAACGCGTCGAACCCCGTGTGTTGATATTGACCCTGGAGAATCGAGCGTACGTATAAACACGTCAAGCTTACAAGGTGCGGAGCGAGTTGTTACAAAGTGACTGAGACAAAAGTGGGTAAAAAACCACTCATCAAAGAAGTACAATTGTATGTGACTATCACAAATGTTGTTTATTATAGTCTCTACAAAGGTTTTAGTCAATGTTTCGTACCTTTATTGTGAAAATTGGTGTGCAAGTTTAATGCAGTAACGCTGGTCGGAGGCATGTCCTGTTTTGTACAATTGCGTCTTCTAATTTCCGTCCCTCTCCGGGTCCAAATGCGTCACGTGTATCTGTGATTCGATCGCATCTACTCACATCCACTTAGAGCGCTCCAAGTGACTGAGCGCGTAGATGGTGACCACGCCCGCGCGTTTGCTTATGGGTACAGAAAAGGGCTTCTGGGCCGGTGTACGTGAGTGCGCAGACGGCTTGATATGATGGGCCAGGTGGGAGTGCAAAACGACGTCTACAAGTTTTATTCACGCCCTGTCGACTTCCTTTACTGCCCCGACTCGACAAAAATGGCACCACTCCATTCTCTGACAAAACTGTCTGAGTCGAGTCAGCCTCACTGTTCCTACACAGACTTCTTAAGTTTGCGTTTCAGTTTATGGCGGTCTGTATTATCTTCAGAGTCAGGTAGGGTCGGTGTTTTTCACAGGCTTTGTTGGATGAACAGAAATTTAAGTCCGCCGTATTTGTGATGCTCTCTTGAAATAGATTTCTTCACAGGACCTTCGCATAACTGTCAAGATTTCTTTCCGGTACTCGTTTGCATCATTTCATTGTGTCCTGAACAGTTTAACTGCCAGTGCTACTTCGTAGGTGTTTCGTGTACTCTCGTCACTCAGTTTCTAACGGAGTAGGTGATCTTTGAGCGAACGAAAAGCAAGCACGAACGACGGTGCGATCTGAGTTGAGGTAGTTCTCAAAAATAAACGACAGTCTTTAATGGAGTGACGCCACAAGTGGTTGGCGGCGGTATGATCAGTTTACGTCCGGAGTTGAGCTGTAATGGACGGCCCCCAAACAAAGCATTGCTGTTCATTTGTCTAACCATATAAATCAACATTCAAATTCCTTGGGATACGCATACTTTAAACTAACCAAATCCTTGCCTACTTATCAGTAATGATTGTAGCTGTCGATTACCCTTGTCACTCCTACGTACCTGGACACTGAAATTATTACCTAATGGCCTGTTTGCGGGTGCTACGACTAGATTGTGTGTGCATATCACCGTCATACACAACGAAGCTCGGATGCTTAGTTTACTCTCAGGAGGTCAGTGTGGATATCTCAGGTGAAGTTCGTGACAGCGTCTGAACCATTTTCCGCAGTAGTGTGTGCTGGTTTAACTGTACGCTCATTGGATCGTGTCTCACTGCCTAAGCGGTACGACATACAACCATGTGAGTGTAACTGCTTCCTACTTGACTGCTCTTCTTTGGCCTACTTGACATGATTGTACCTGAACTTTTCAAAGCCATAGTCAGTATTACCACTCTGGTCGTCGCAACACTCAAGCCCGATCACCAAATCAAGATAATGGAAGAGGTAGGACTTCGGAACTCACAGAATCGGTGGCAGCAGACGTGGGGAACGGTGGCGGTTAATCGTGTTCATTGACACGTGCTGTGGTGAAGTCCGCATGGATAACGTCTCACAGGTGTGACTTCACTCACACTTGCTGCTTGCCTGTTTGCGTGACGTGGGCACGGTGATGTTGAGTGTTTGATTTTACACATAGGGTCTTCGTGTATCGAGTCCCATTCTCTTCCTCCCATTTTTGGGCTGGGACTTTCTTTTTTCTCACTTCGTATGGCGGCAGTACCTCCACGCTTAACTGTCGTCGATGGTACGGATGATTTGAACCAATCGAAAGACCACCATTTAATACGTCCTACTGTTTCTTGCCAACTTCAGTTGTATGTCTAAGCAAGGTCGCTTAGATTCAAAATGTCCCGAAGTTCACTCAGCTAACGCATGGGAAACTGTGGATTTGGGTTCGCCAGACCGGAATGAGAAATTTCTACGTCTTATGGGTGGTGCCACCTCGCGTGAACATAAAGGGAGTATCGTAATTGGTGAGTATGCTGGTCTTGCACACAGCCAAGTTGATTCAAGCCAGACGAAAATAGCCGGTGAACTGGAGTCGCAATTTCGTGAAGGAGTTGACCGACGTACACGGCTTAACGAACATCAAGGTTTAGGATGTCCTTCAAGTAAGTTGTGTGGAATGGCTCCTGTGTTTCATTGTTTTGTCATTTACACTTATTTTTTTGTCAGCGTCTGTTTTAGTCATAGTTAGCATGTTGATTCTATGGATAGCGGTAGAAGACCACTGTTTACTTTTCTCACTCACGGACTTTGTACCTCAGCTGTTGCTAGTAACAACGGTAGAAATGCCCATGGCTGGGCTTCACGATAAAGGAGAAGGTGGTGTTGATTCTAAGGCAAACTGCCTGAGTTAACAGCTTTTGTATACGTAGGCCCTAATGACGATTATGGCCACGAATGATTTGACCGGGTCAGCATCTTGGTCTGTCTTCATGCTGTACCTTGCAATGAATAGGGTTAGGTTTTCACTCGGGCTCTGTCTTCAATGGTTATATCGCAAAACCGTAATTGCCATGACATATTAGGTCAGGTGCGATGGGAATGTTGTCAAGTCACCCAAACTTAGGCAAAAGCATTCGAAGCAGCTGGGATTCGCGCCCACAACCATAAACTGCATACATCAGTTAGTGGCATGTGATATCTTTTATGATGATTACAATGGTCAACGCGGTTATTCCATGAGAAAGTAAGCCGGAGTTCAAATCGCGCCCACACTAAGGATACGCGCCACTGACGAGTTCTGATTATACTATCAATAACAGTAATTAATGTAACGACAGCTTACTCGAATTCTGGGGCTTTTCGAACTAGGCTGGTTGGATGTCTGTCTAGGCGCGAAGGATACGACAAGCTGTGCGTTCAATTCATCCTAATTAACTTATCGACTACTTATCACAAATAAAATAGCAACATGCGCTTCCGAGACTTCTTAAACTGTCGCTTGATGGAGGACTGTCTTCCTGTTGGGCTGGTGACTGAGATAATTAGTGTGTCCGGCCGGGTGTGCTTGGTCATACCAGCGTACTTGTGTATACCACGTAGCTTCCTTTGCCAAGTGTGCTCTCATCTGGAGTGCATAAGGCGATCTGTCGTAGTGAAGTAGTCCGCACTGTGGACCTCACAATGTGATTAGTGGTAGTGGGTTTCGCCCCGGGCGGGGATGTGTAGATCACATTCTCACTCTTCGTCATATTTTGAAGCAGCGTCATGTATACCGCCGGCCAACAGTTGTTGTATTTCTCGACTATAAAGGTGCGTTCGATTCAGTGGATCGATCTACACTTTTAGAGTCGCTCAAACGCAGAGGTGTGCCAACTAAGTACGTGAACATATTATCGGCACTCTATTCCCATACCTCAGCTCAGGTTAGGGTTTACGGTGAACTATCCGACAGTTTCAGCACCATGAGTGGCGTACGTCAAGGCTGTCCGCGGTCACCGTTTTTGTGTAATTTAGTCATAGACGAAATAATGGAGGATTGTCTCCGGCACTCACAAGATGTCGGCGTGGACCTCCTACCTGGTGAAAGACTGACCGATCTTGATTATGCTGACGACAAGGTGTTGC
>QNGE01000935.1:26703-52176 GCA_008508345.1 Paragonimus westermani | reverse complement strand
CTTCCCGTCCCCTTCTTTTTCCTTCTCTCTTTCTATATAGGGTTTGCTGTTTCTTCATGGTTGTGTGGCAGTTAAGCATTAGTGTGAACCACTGATGTATTGCTGTCTATGATGATGATGAGTGGTTGTGGTGCAACCTTTTTCGTAATCTATTTGGAGGTTTAAAGATTCTTCGTGGTAGACGATGTGCAGCTAAACTAATTTCTGTCGTATACGTTATGTCGCTATGCTCCCCAAGTCATGTACTCGCTGGCTTGTCAACCAAAATATTTCCACTGTCTGTTTAATGACACCAGTGACGTAGTTACCTATTTCTTTAGTTGAACGTTGTGTACCCGTATGCGTCAGATTACTGTTCCACCGGCACGGATAAAAGGCGGGTGTGGTCTATGATAGGTATATTTAATGTAGTATCACTAACCGTGCACGTCAAGCATACAGAATTTGTGACCGAATATTAGAAAAATCAGGATAAGACAAGTTCGACCCCGGGGCAATTGAAAATAAAAACGTCACAGTGGGTGCCGCGGTAAGTTGATTTGTTGCGTTCATCTCCTTGTGTACGTGCTACCCTTTAATTGAATTCAATTACTGTTGTCCCGCTGAACGCCAGTAACTTGGGGCTTTCCTTTACACGAGGACAATTTGTTCAAGTTGGCTGGGTCAATTAAATGCCAACTTGCTTTTTACGGTTTGTGGACTTATGTTTTCTGTTGAATCTGAATTGGTTTCCGTCGCGGTTTGTACTAACCAGTTTGAAATGTGCTCAAATGTCCGTTGTGATAAGCGCCCATCTGTCCTGCTATTTGTACGGGCGATACTGTCAATTTACACGAGAAGCAGACATATCAATCAAACAATGCATTCGATGTGAATGTCATTTGCAGATTGTATCGGAGGTATCTCTTTTACCGAATACTTCATTTTTGTACTGGCTTTAATTCGTCAACTGTATTTTCTCCAGAATAGAAACACTAAAAATCTTTATTAAATGACTATACGATCGGTCTGTTTCTCTGTCGTTTGTAACTAGCAGAACATTCATCTGCACACTCGTTCGTTAGTAGGGTAGAATTTGGTATGGAGAGACCTTAGATCATGTCAAAAAACGTCCTAACTATACCACATTTTTGGCGATCGGTACAAGGCCGACAAAGTGCAGACAGTTTCGGTTTAATAGTAGTTTGCCGCAGACTGTTCACTGTGGCGTAAGTCATAAAATTGGGTTATTAAGCACCCGAAGATGGAAAACCTTCTTTTTAATCCGCCCCGTGCGGTAAAGAAAGATTATTGTGATTATCATGACGATCAGGAGACTGGAGACCGAACGGCATCCTACAAGAGCGAGATGTCGCCAACAAATAGAACACTCAGAATGGTAGATACGCGCATTTCGTATTGACTCATCAGCATCAAATTCATGGCAACAAATTTACTTTTTTATATCAAGCAGTTGCGCGGTTGTGGGTGGATGGGCAATCGATGGGACAGGAATGTTGAATCAGATTGGTATAATGAAACTGTGAACGTATAAACCGGGCGATCACGTGATTAGTGGTCAGGACGTGTCTATCAACTGTGGACACTGGCTGTTTGTGTGTTCCAACGGTGCTGTGCTCGTCTTTAACATGAACTTCTGCACCCACTTATGCAAATGTTCCATCACTCTGGTGATCATGAATTTCTCACTGCTGCTCGTGTAGCTTTCACCGTAGTTACGTAAAAAATTGACACTGACCGGCTGATTTTCTGTGATTAAAAGCGCAGGTATTTTGTGTTTCAACTACTCTGCATTTCGCCAGTAACAGAATTCTGTACCCGTCTGGACACACTTCTGTTCACTGTGGAGGTCAAGCATCCCTAGATTTGCCTGCGTAATTTTCATTGTCAAAGTCTTGCCGTTTAACCTTTTCCAAAAATGTGTTCGTCAGCAGCAGTCTCAATGGTATTCCCATCGCTGTACCATCACTGCAGTCCGCTGTTTATGTGCACAAGAATGTGATCTGCACGACATTCGACTGGTAAGGTAGTGAAGTTATTACGGCCTAATGTAAAATTACAAAAGTCATGTTTCAGAAAACGTAGAGTAACTAG
This sequence comes from Paragonimus westermani, assembly GCA_008508345.1. Taxonomy (NCBI): domain Eukaryota; kingdom Metazoa; phylum Platyhelminthes; class Trematoda; order Plagiorchiida; family Troglotrematidae; genus Paragonimus; species Paragonimus westermani. Next base: position 50,082 of record QNGE01000935.1, on the reverse strand, counting down.
CCATGAAATCATTGCTGACAGAAAAATCAGTTGCGACCTCACAGAGAGAGGTTATAAAACTTGTGCCCGATAAGGAACTGTTTCATACATTGTTATTTGAAAAATTCGTTGACCGTGTTGATGGCCACTCCATCATGTGGTTTTTTTCATGTATGCATGAAGTGACCTCAGTGGACCAAATGTTTGATGGTTCGCACATTCACAACGTTCAAGTTCCGATTAGTTTTGCGTGCTTGCAGTAAATCTTATTCATTTATTCATGTCTGGTTATGAACCCTTGTCAGCTTCGAAGGAAAGTAGGGCGTTCGCGCATTTTAGTTGACTGCGATGCCAACCAGTTTCGTTCTGCATTGACAAACAATGCTGATTGACAATCTTTCAATTGGTCTGTTCTCATTTCCAACAAGACCTCCGTTTAGTGATCGCTTGTCTGCTTCAGAGTGATCGTGAATGCGAGCCCGAGGAAGAGTACTTTACGCCGATTCTGCTCAACGCCTATGGAGAAGAGTTTGTGTACGTGTCTGATACCTTCATTTGTGATTCTCTGTATGCAAATTGCACTGCAAAGTTGTTCGGAAACTGATCGATCAGCTCGATTAGGTGGGCGAACTTTTGATGCTGCGTTGTGTGCTAGGTTCTTTTGAACCAAAAAACTGGACGTCTCTACGGAATCACAAAATGTTTACTCTTGTCAGTGTAGCCTTAGTTATTAATATCGAAGTTCTTGAAACCGTGAACTACTTTTGATTTTATCTCAAGCGAAAACAGCTTCATATTTTCATGATTATATTCTCATGTGCACTGAAGGCAAGAATCCAGTTTGAAGAGCTTTCCGATAGACAACACGATGGCGCAGCGGTTGGAGATTTATTTGGACATGCAGTGGTAGATATGTTTTGAAAGCTGCGGGTCTCTGACAATTTTGCCACGTTTGCCCTTTGCACATGTTTAGCTGTCGACATTCCACTTTTGGCTAATGTTGATTAGTTCCTACTGTTGTTCGTTTGTCGTAGTAATTCGTAGTAAATCGTAGTAAACCTTTTCAAACTGATGTTCGTCCCCAGCTTTTCTTGTCAATCAGTTTGACGTGTGCTTCGCTTTGAATCTTCTGTCTTCTGAGTTTCATCTTTATGCTTTAAGTAGTGTCCCTATAATTTGTGTCATAATCAATGTGTGGTATCACACACACACACTGTGTGTTATGTAACTTTTTCTCTGGCGTTTTCTACATCACAGGATTCAACAATCCGTCCTCACCTCCGCATGAAGCGTCTGACAAGTCTAGTTTAAGAAGACAATACTTATCCTCCTTTGTACCCGCACAGCACCCTCCTCCATGATGTTTGTTTTTTTACTTCCTTCTCTCCCACCTTATCTTTGTAGAAAATACTCTTGAACAGCCTGTTCACATGCATTGGAAAACAACTTGCAATGAAGATCCGGCGTGCAATATACTGTCAACTTATTCATTGTATGTATGACTTCTCTGTTCGTTACCTTCACACGATATGAGGGTTATTCACGGAGTGATACACACAGGACAATATGGTATTTTCAAGATTGTTGCTTTCTGTTTTCATGTTTCCGATTGAGGCTTTGATATGTGTGGTAGTACGTCACGCGAAATGAAAAACTGCACTGAGGGTCATTCGATATTCGTGTTGTTCCCATTCATACAACCGTTTGTCGTCAACATCTCAGTTATTCTACAGGATCAGTTGATTGCCCTATACCGATAGACTCCAAGTCACGCAATCAGCTTGTCTCTCAAACAGGTGGAATGCTGGTAATAGTTGAAATAGGTACGAGAAACGAGAACCCCTTGGTCCTCCAAACTATCGGTTGAAGTGAGAGTTACAGTTTATTCTGAAAAACGGAGCTCACCCTAATACTTCTGTCATCAAACCGTCACCTCATGATTTGGGCCCAAAGTCTGTGTTCAAAAACCACTCATTTTGTTTATGTCCAGCAGTTCTGCCACTGCACTAATTTCCAGATAACGATATCATTTCAAGTAGATAACAATGATGTCGACAAGTCCGCTCACAACTGTTGGATTCCCCTTCATCCGTCGAGACGGTTGGACGAAGCTATGATATCAAAATTTGGCTTCTGCTTCGCTAATATGTAACAATTATTCCCGATGGATATGGCCTTGATTGTCTTTAGGGTATCTACCTATATGCATTTGAGTGATCGCGGTTTTGTGTTACACACTGATGAGCCAGTCACAGGTTTACGGTTTTGAACTTTGCTTGTACTAGTTGTAGTCCCTTTTCTCGCTACTGTTTAACTGATCAAAGACAGCCGTTTGTTTGCATCTTCACGACTTGCTTATTGCATCATTTGTAAAAGCACTGGTAAATGACGCTTGTTGTCGAACTTATTTTAACTTACCCAATTTGTCAGCTTGTGGATACTGCAAAACTGGTAATGAAGAGGGAGTTAGTAACATTTAATTCAATGCTGTTGAGACTAACCACATTCTCGTTTTCAGTCATTGAGTGCTTTCAATGATCAAATAGATTTCCAGCATGGCTGGACCCCTGGTTCTAAAAAATCGTTTTATACATACATGTATGTTTGTTGACCAAGTACACGTGGCATTTGTGTGATAACACTCCCTCCCTAGTTTGGCTGCTTATCGTCCGAACAGGGGCATCTCTTGAACATTAGCAAGGGACAGAAACTTGCCCCTTCGTATTTGGTCATTTCTTACTACTGGCCATTTCTGTTCTATGCTGAGTGGCCTACTTAAGACAAGTCTACGTTCAGGAAGATAAGGGAATTTATTTGTTACACCAACGCCATCCACACGCAATAATAACGATCGAATGTCCATAATTCTTCGTAGACAAAGATTTGTTCGGTTGAGCACTAGCACGAAGCTTCTCCATTACTAGTGGCTTGAACCATGAATGCTGGTCTCCGGTTCACAGTTTCGCGTCAGTTCATTCAGTGAGGACAATGGTTGACTACCATTCGAGCTTCCGATCCTCCGAAATGCAGCATTCATGAGTGATCGAATGTTAGCTTTGTTCAAGAACAGAACGACAGTTCCTTTTCTCTTCATTGGTATAGTTTGTCATCAAGATTACGACTGTCTAATCGTGTAAATTACGTGGATCATTTTCCTTCAGAACATAAAGTGGTTTCTACCACATTGACAAGCTGCCCAATGTCAAAAGTGATGAGTGTGAAATTACTGAAAGTGTTTAGGGGATGCGAAGCCATATGTAGGAAGCTAATAAGAATCTAACTGAACGCCACTGGCCCGTACCAGATGTTAAAACTCTCTAAACAAACGGTTTGACTTACACGGCTGGAAAGTCTCCAGTGTTAACGAGGAGTGGCTTGGAGATACGTACTCACACTCTCAGTTAGGCTACTGAGTTGGGGTTGACGTTCACTTGTGATTGGGGGCTTGTACTATGGTCTTTGGCGACGGCACTGGCAGGACCCGTACGAACCTCTATAAGCAGAATCAAATTTTGTAACCAAACAACGATTGGTTTCATGGTGATTAACATTCGTTGCCTGACCAGTTTTGAATAGTTGGTAGGAATATCGTAGGGTGGACGAATAACCTGTCTGCAGTCAGCGCGGTGGTCCTTATCGACAAGGTACCTGGCTAGTACACCGTTATTGAATTATACCAGACCGGTTCATAACCAAGCCTTACGTCTTGTTTAGACAAACGTCTGGTCGTCCGACTTACATATTCTGCTCTATAATGGCAGTTGAATAAAGACACGGGTGTTAATTGACCGGAAGCAGACAATTTGTCCTTCAGGCTCAATGTTCACGAAAAATAGAGCCGACCAAACGACGCATCGTTTCTGCTGAGACGTGTGTGGGGATCTGTTAAGGTCGATGATTGTGCCCCTTTGTAATATCACTTGAATGGTGGACGGTTGAATATAGCTCACTTCTCTGTTGTGGTCAGCGGACCGCGTGGTTCGATAGCAATCATTCTTCCGTCAGGGTGGTCATTTTATTGTAACACTGACTACCTTCAACTATTGGCCTAAAGTCTGTGGGGCAAACTCGCCCTGCTAGCGAGATGTTTGACAAGGTTTTCGTTCTAGTTTGGTGGCAAAATGCTAGTGACGTTTGTGCAGTGTCCGGCACACCTAGCCCTATGATGGGTTGGACGCTAGTACTTTATCTACAGGAAATGTGAATTTTTATCAGACCTGCTTCGAAAGTGAACGTGATGCAACGACGTGCTTGCTGAAACGATTGAATAACACCGCGTACGTCCTGTTCCGAGTTTAACAGAGTAGTCATTTTTTCCCATATATCAGCCGTAGGGTCTCGTTTTCAATCATACAACTTCGCTGTTCTAATTCGCCCATGAAAATATTTATTGATGTTAGGGACGTTAGAGCGGCTCCATCAATTTGATAACACAACTTACAGTTAAGCTTGTGTTGGGCAAAGTCCAGCGTCGCAAATATATATATATATATATATAATACGGCAGTCGGAAATTAATACCAGTCCCAAAGGTCGAAAAGACCGGAGATTGCAATTCCGTATATTCATTGTGCGGGAGGTGTCAACGATGAATCTGGCATCTTTGCATGTATTTCAATGGATGGCTAGCAAGAAACGATTTCTCTAATCAAACGTCTTTTGCAGTCACAACAGTTGGCACCGTGACGAACTCAAGGATGATCTCCAAGCTGTAGCAAGAAAATAACGACCAAACATACACTGTTACAACCCCAATTCACACGATCCTTCTACTCTTGTCCGCTGCCAGGTAAAATGCCGAGTTACCCATGAATGACGATTGTTTTTTTATGGTTCTCGTGCTTGGATTGTACATGGAATACTAGCAGTCGGGCTATTCCGTCCTCTCGGGCCTTGCAGTATTCGGGTTCACCGTGAAGAGAGCAAAAAATGCGTGTTAAACAAAGGCTTCGTTGGATAAGCCAACACTGCAACTCGCCCGCCCTCCTGGTGAACAAACTCATTTGCGACTTATCGGTCTAATGTTTACTTATGAAGACTGAACGAAGCAACACAACACATCGATACCGTCGATAGCTGATGTTTTCGGTAAATTACAACAGGTAAGGCTGTTCGGTGTGTTGGATTTACGTTCCGGATACTACTAGGTAATAATCAAACACGTCAGTCGTAAAAAACAGTATTCATGGTGAACCGAGTGCCGTTCGGTTTTCCCGAGGCACCGTCCACATCTAGACACTTGGTGGTTCGGTTAACAAAACGATCACGTAATGTGGCGATATGCGGCAGCACAGGACTGGCGCAAGCCAAACGCCTTTGATTGCCTACAGTACCCCAAACTTCAATTTAGTACTGAAAATTCACACCTCGGACGGCCGTCGGTGTTGATATTTTGACAAGGTGAATGCAAGCCGTTACCGGAGGAATTCTTAGCAATCGATTGAATATTAGACAAATAGAGACCTCTTTCTTTGGCCAACCGCTGTAGGTGGAGACGGACCACATGTTTCTAGAGCGAATTAAGGCTGCGAAGGACCTAACAGGCCGATTACCCCAGTTAGTACTGTGCATACAGGGATGTGATTTTATGGCCACTCGCATTCCTCAGGCTAGTAACTGTGTCGCTGACCTTTCTCGACTGCAGTCAGACGAAAAGCTTCCTGAAATGGTCTTTGATGTTAACAGCTTAGTAATGAAACAAGGCCCGCAAACTAGCGCATTCACACCGTCAAGACAAGGTCCTATGGTAGGTGGTAGACGTTCTGAGATGCGGAACAACGATCCTAACAAAGTCTAGTTAAGAAGAACTAGAAACAGTCGGTTCCCAATGTAGAACAGTTGATATCAATAGTGAAAGGATATTAGAGTGCAGAATGACGATGTTAGTTCCTATATAACGGCCGTTTTAAGACAAATGAACGGGGGACTGATTGCGAACTGCCGGGTGTATCAGAGCGAACGATTTATTCAACGAGAGAGTATATTGGCCGTCAGTGACAATGACAGAACGGGCCACCACTGTGCGAAATCGGTCCGGTGGATTTGAAGTAGGTGAATATCTATGACAAATGCATCAATCAAAGAACAGAACTACGCTCGATGTTTAACTAGTCCAGTGGTGTGTTATGGGTTGAAATTCTGGTTTCTAGATAAAAGCGCACAACCTGCAGACGAACTTTTGAACTGGACAATAGGAATCCTGACTTTCTGAGTGATTGCTGGCCACAATTATACTACAATTATTGATTCTTCAACTGGCCTCTACACTGGTAGGCATATAAGAATGTATTTGTTTGATTCGTAGATTTAACTCGTCCGATGTAGTATGTATCCCTGGGCTGTTTGTAGTATAGTCTACCATCTCGCGCGATGCAGTTACTAACGTATTGGCGTGTTTCGTTTGTTTGTTTGTGTGTGTGTGAATTCAAGTTTGTTGCATTCGCGAGCGTGTGCTTTTCTCTCTCTCTAGTTTGTAGACAGATAAACATCTTTGGTTATCATTGGCCAACATGTAACCTAATAAGCTATTTTCTATTAAGGAGGCCGAATCGTCGTCAACGTTGTTTAGTTACTTGTATTTACGGAGTTTGTGTGCACTTGTGTTGAACCGAAGTTCATAATACCACACTCGGTCAAACTACCTTGATGTAGGTCGTCCCATATGAGTGTACACACGTGTGGACGTCGACAGGTTGTTAACAGTGTGCAGGACGACTGACCTTCAAAGAAGTGGTGAAATTGCAATGTGATTTCATCAGTGAAATGCGTGGGATTCGTACATACTGTCAGCATTTCGAAGTGAAATTCATCTCGTTCCTTAATCATAGGGGCTAAATGCGATGTAGTATTGGGATGTATGTGTGAGCGTAAGGGATATTGAACGGTATTTTACATTCCCCTCATTAACTATGGGGCGAATAGCTTAAATTTAAGGGTTTCATGAATTTACGATTCTCAGACTTGAATCAGTCATGACAGAAGGAGCACCAGAAGGAGGTATTGTTTTACTGTATGTCAACCATAATATGGTATTGTAATATCTGTATTGTCTTACGTGTCATCAACTGTTTCCCCGTGATCTGTCCTCAGTTTCATTGGTTGATTCAGAGAAAGCGTGAACTGACTTGGCGGTATGTTAGGCTCAGATTGCAGTGGTCAAGAACATGGTCGTGTGACAACTAATCCGTTCCTCTTTTCAGAAACTTGAATGTCTGTGGTCTACCTATTCATTTCGGACCCCAATCCGAATTTTGTTTTTCATCCTTGCCTTCTCTAGAATGCAGTAACGTGCACTGCTGCTTGTATTAAATTTTACACATCTTCCTTCTCAGCGTAGATCTTGTCATTACAGTCTCTCTGTCTGTTTGTTCTCCGAGAGATAAGGGTTTCTTTTTCGTGTTAGCCAGTCAATTGGCCAACCAGCATTGGTTGGCTGGACACAAAGACCCCACTCGTACACCTACCAGTTTTATTCCTTCGGGTTTACTTTGGACATGTGGTGTGTTGGTGGAACCGCAAGTGGTGCGAAGCAAGCCAATTGCGGTGATGGTTAAGCACAGGCGTTCGTTGGCTTCGGCCACTGTGACAGGTCAATCCGAATCAAATGCCGCCAATCATGCGTGTACGTGTGACTACATATGATCAGTCGAGCCGAATCCTGATTCATTCCCGCCAATAACTTCAATGGAAATTACTGACTGATGGTCGGTAATGTGAAAATTGAAACACTGAGTCCCCCTATGAAAAGCAAACTGTGAAGTCAGGAGACTACTTTACGTTGTGACTCAACCATGGCATGATATTTAATTAAACACAATCATTCAGTTTTAAGTCGAACCGATTAGGATGAGAAACAATTCGGTCAAAATAGCAGTCACATACGTGTTGTCCAGCAGGGTAAACTCAACAAGACTTGTGGCTTTTCATGTACGCAATTAGATTGGTGGCCATGATCGGCATTGTCCACTTCGATCAGCTTTACAAGATTGTTTTGATTGACGCATCGCAATATCAAAATATAATTAATACAAGGACCGACTACCAGCATAGGATTGACAACCGATAAGCAAATTTTACGTAAACGCCTATGGTGACCAATGTTGACAGTTTATTGTGGTGAAAATCTACTTAATTCACCGCTTATCCTAACCTCGGTTCAATAGAAAATTTAACAGGGGACCAATCCAAACGTCACGTCAAAGAAACTGCTCCAGGATTGGACGAACAGTCTCAGTTTCACGCCTTCCGTTATTCGTTAATTCCTCTGTAATATGTTACGCCAATTAACTCACAGTTCGTGAATTTGTATCTGCCAATGCGATCAGCCAATGACAGACTGTGATTTCTTTCATTCGGTTGTACATCCATAAATTCGGCTTCTCATCTCATAAATGTGAACTGCTTACTGCTACCAGTACGAGGTCTTCTCATCACTTGTGTGGGAGGTTTCAATTCAAGTACGATTTCTAGGGCTATTTGAAATCCCTAATTTTAAGCACTACAGTTATCTGTAGATCCCGGCTACAACTGCGTTTTTCGGCTTCTTTCTGAACGTATGCTTCTAGGTATACCTGCATTGGGAGGCCAAATATTAATTCACCGCCACTTTCCCCATTCGTGCAACTAATTGCACGCCGTTAACGTTTATTCTTTTTTAGCGACTCATTTATTACTGTCACCCTCAAGATCTTTTTGACTGAACTTTTTGGTTTACTATGTCTTTGAGCACCATTAATTTGGCATCAGCGCATCTGACGTTTTGTTCTTTCCTACCCTAGTCACTACCTTTGAATCTAGACTAGGCTAGGGCTAACAATTAATCAAAGCTCCCAACAGTTTTGGAGATTTACAGTTCATCTTTAAGCCCTGTCACATTCTAGTTTAATGCCTGTTAGATGGCTCTTCAATAAAGTTGGTCTAAACTGATCGTGGACTACAGACAAACACATTCCCAGATTTCCACCGGAAATCTGTGATTCCGATTAATAAGTTTTTTTATAGTTTCCTTTTCGACTGCGTCATCACAGACACTAATCCGACCCAGCAATTGTCAAGTGATTGGTCATCGTAACGATCCAGAAAGCTTATTCGATATTTAATGTGTAGTGAAAGATTATCTTTCATTTGCTGACTGTTTGTGCTACTAACAATGTTTTTGCGTTCATGGGGGAAGTAAGACCAGTATAGTAACCATTGATGAATCGGAGCTGATATTACTTTCTGTACAAGTTTGCACTGTTAGTGGATCCCCTTCCTCAACTAATACCGTCATACTGTCAATTCACCACTTCAAGTAATTCACCATTAAGCTTCTTCCTAGCGGCAAATTAACCGGAGACCATTGTATCTTGCAGATTAAACGGTTAGATGGATGACATGCGATAGGTGTTTATTATGCCGTTTGAAGCACACTCCAGTTCGTTGATAAACTATGTAAGAAAGGTACAACTACGGTCATGGTACTATTTCATCGGCATACTCATCTGTCACATACCGTTATGTCCGCGTCGTGTTCAGTTTGTTGTGTGGAAAGATTGGTACAAGGATTGACCGGGTTCTTTTTTGTTTTCTTCTGACCGACGCGGTCACTCTGGTCTCCTTTAGTTTGATCACGTGATCAGTATTTTCGGTGTATCACTAAAGTTATCATCTCAGTATCAAACCGCATTCTTGTAGACGTATATTGGGCTGCTAATGAGCTTTCCATACATAGGACTACTTGAAATCTCCACGAGGGACAGTGGTGGACGATATCCTTGCTCAGATTAGTTCTACACAGCAACCGATATCATTGGACATCTAAGCACATAAATCATTTGTGGTGGGTACATCGTACCTCTTGTGGATCCATTTGCATCCCGTATCTATTGGAAATCGGAAAGGAGACCGAGATGTGCATGAGCGAAAGTGTCTACAGCATAGTCAGCCAATGACAGTCAGTTGGAGAGTAAGTCAGTAGAATACTGTAATTTTCATATTGACAACAGTACTGGTGCTCTCCATCGGTAAGGTGTGGGCTATGGGAAGGTTACTAGTAGAAAGGCAATGTAAGAAATTATAGAATACATGGTTTGAGGTGTGTAAAGAACTGGATTACAGGAACAGTTCTTGGTGCAATAATTCAAATAAGACTGTTGGTCACGAGATAAAACAAAACCTTCAGAGTGTTTTATACTAAATGGGCTGAGGAAAAATAATGGTAGGAATTCACCATTAATCTAATTTCCGGAAGAAAAGCGTGTGAATTGTTTGGAGACCAGAGCCGTTGGTTTATGGGGACAAAAGAACTGTCACCCACCGAGATTTTTTCCCTTTGGAATGACACTGCCGTGAGCGTTTTGGTTCAAATCTGTCTCCACTTTCTTGAAAGTATCCTGACTCGAAAATTAACTTTCAAAAGCATACTGTGCAGGCCGTCTGTTGGTCCGTGGATGATTCTAGTCCCAAACTTCCTCATACTATGGTCATTTACCTTCGAGGGTCTATTCACATACATGAAAGTGACAATTTTGCCTTCTGTGCTGTTTAACTTTACACTCCTCCGCCTACAGCTGATTATTTTTATGAACTAGCCGGCGTAGCCGTTTACCATGAATAGCCTATGGAGGTGTACGGTTTTGTTTCGCTGCAGTTCAGGCGTACTATAATGTATGGTTACTGTACGAACTACTGTCCGTGTAACACAAATTCATATTTGATCAGTTAATCGGTGCTGAAGGATAGACGAGTGCTAGTGGTTGTTGGTATCCCGCTGTTCGTGCTATTCATTCTGTCTGCCTCATTACATTTATTGCTGAGGAATAGGTACGCTTTCACTAAGAGGTATCAATTCGCATTGCTCCTGGGAGAGTTGCAGCTACTTACCATGTCTTGCCTAAATAGAATGTGGGGTTTGTGAAAATCCCCATCTGCTTTAAAACTGGAATTGATCGGCAGGCTTGTAATAAGTCACATCTTCCTGAACCATTGCATTAGCTTTGCAAATTGCCCTCAATTTTGTCATTAACTGCTGACACTACTTGCTTCATTTTAAAGTAGGCGCGGTTAACCTTACATTATTAGCTACCTAGACAATCGGGTCGTGGTGTGCGAACGGTACGTGCATTGGACAACAAACTCGCATTAATAAAACTAGGATGTAGAACAGACTGGTCGCTAATGCGTGATGCTCACAATTCAGGGAACGGGTTTATGACGACTTGCTTATGAGGGACCAGCGAATTTGTGGGCATGCTCTGGGCTAGTTACTCGGGTATTGCTTGTTTAAGCCATTCAGACGTAAAAACTGATATTGGAGGACAGACCGCTTAGAAAGACTCTGGTGTTTCTGTTACAAGATCGAGGGTAAATTACTCCCAGCCAGTGAGGAGGAGGACAGAAACAAGTTGGGCACAAAAACAAACAAGCTAATAACACTGAAGAGGACTTATTTACTAAATTTATGGTATTCCTTTCACCAGTGTTACTCTTCGGATCAGCGAATCTACAACGGATAAAGTATTTACACAAATGATAGCTTCTAATTTAACGAGAATGCTCATCGGAGGACCACTTTTTATTGAAGGTTTGATCGATTGTTATTGACAGTCAACTATGTGAAACAGTTCTTTTGGGCTGTCAATTGCTATTAAAGGTGTAAAACAGTTTTGTCCACTTTTCACCCATGCGAATTTCAAAGCAATCCACTGGGTGTTGGCCCACTTTTGCCGTCCGTTTGTTTTCTCTGGTTGGTTTCTATGACAGATAACCTGGTTAAGGGCCACTGCTCCAAAATGCGATGCCAATTACTAGTGGAATTATGCGAATTATATTCGCAACTCTCCAAAGTTCGACGAATCTATCACAACAGCAGATAATTTTATCGAAGAAAACCATGTATATATTACGCTTTAACATGTACAAATATCAAAAACTGTATCCTTGTTTCAATTCAGTTGGTCAGACTAGAACACGACGTGCTTTCTCTTTTCTTCGAACACTGAAACATTTGTTCTTGTTATGCCCTTTAAGTACGTCCAAATTTTCCGACCCCCAAAACGGAGTCTTTCAACATGTCACAGAATCTGATCATCCTTGAGACAAAGTATCAAATACAACAAATAGCCTAAAAATAATTGAAACTTACGTTGTGTAATGTTTATGAAAGTCTAACGTTCGTCATGTAGACCTAGTTTGACGATCCATTATCAGTCTTGAATTGTTCAGAAAAGGTCACTCACGTAGACGGCATGTATGCGTTGGAGCATAACAGCTTGCATCTGCGCAACTCATTGGTCTCACTCTGAACAGTTATTTCGTTTTCATTGTCACGGGTGCAGTGGTGTGCCTTTCTGTTATCTGAAAGTCAGCACGGGAGTTCACTGCTGAGAGGGAGGCCAGCCAACCGGTCATGTGAAACGCCGGAACTCAGGCCCACCCATGCTGAGCCGTGGCCATGTCGTGTTGCGTGAGTCACCGACCCGGTGGGCGGTTGTAGGTGTCATTTCGCCTGAGTGACGAGTATCCGGGTTGCATTAAGCGATTGGCACAAGGCACAGAATCACACCGTTTTTTACGATTTACCGTTAGTCGATGCTCACCCCACCATCCCGATACCGAGGGCGCTAAACACAGAATAAAACCAAGTCGCACATACTCGATTGCTTTATTCGGAAACCGTTAAACATTTGTTCCTGCAAGTCCTCCAAATTATGGTTGGATATTTATCTAAAATTATATCGGAGTTAAAATTTATACGCTTTAACTTCAGTGCATTGCACAGCCACTGTTGTCTATGATGTAACGCGCCTTTCTCTTGTTAAACCGTTCTATCCTGGCTTAGATACTATACTCGGACCCTTGCTGTACAGCTTCAACCACTCTGCTAGCGCGGAGTCAGGAAGAACACGACTGCGTAGAAAACACGCTGTAATGCCTATTTTCAATTCGACAAATTAATGAAATGCGTGTAAATATATATCATGAGTTAGTCGCCAAATGTAGCCAACAACACGTTGAACCAATGCCCAGTGGTTTAGGCCACTTCGTGACTACGTGGCCCATTATGGTCATTTGCATAACCGTTGTACTCTGATTGGTTCATCGGGTTAGCACGGTACTCACGTCCCATCCTGGTTGGTTGAACTGGGAAACTTTGCACGCTAATATTTGGTTGCTGAACCATTTCATCAGCCGTTACCGATGACCTGATTAGGTTATTTTGATGATGTCGTCTTCTAACAGTCCAAACATAGGATTCAAACAATTTTTTTCACAAAGATTATTTCGATGGCATGCCATCCTGTTGCGTGCGGAAGCACTCAGGAAGTTGCATTAATTGTACGGGTACAGTCAGATACCCTCACAACATTGAATCTGGAGATGCGTCTAAAAGCAGTTGATTTAGGGGTGTTCAAATTGAACTTCAGTTGTAAAACATGTTTAAAAGGGAACGCAGTTTTTAACAGTGCTAGCACAAATAACCAACTTCGCACAGTTTTGTATATTACAATCACTTATACTCCCGAAGTTGGTCAGCCCAATAGTAAGGTTTAAAATGGGTCATCACCACACCACCAAATAGCGCTTTCAGAACACCGATGACAACAAAACACGCGAAAAACACGAAAAGCATTGGTTAGTATAAAACATCCGTGGTTGTTAGCATTCACATGCCTGACCTGAAATCTTCGAAAGCCCTGCCTGTTGATAATTTGGGACATCAGCGTTTCGTCCCCAGGCTTACCTTTGTGGTGCACTGACTGCTGTTATCGTACTATGGTCGTTTGCAATGGATCTAAAGCAAAGCTTTAACCAACAACGAATCCTTTTCTTGTCGCAGCGAAACACTCATGATTACTCCATCTGCCGTTGCGAGACAGCGGTTGCGGAGTATGAAAACAGCGTCAGTGAAACCTTTTCGAAACTGTGGCTGCTCCGCACAAGCTAACTCATTCGCCTGTGTCATGACATTTCAGCCGTGTAAACACTGTCTCGCCATGTTCCCAGTACACCAGTTGGCCAAACTATCCCCTTACCTATGCACGCACGATGCCTGCTTAACGGCGGTCGTTACTGTCGTCCTATGCGTGCTGTACGAGCAGTAATGCAGATCTGGTGGGAAATGGGCCGTGCTTCCGCGTATGTTTGCTCACGTGTGTAACCTTGATGAGATGTGTGAAAACACCATAAATAGGTATCCCACTTAATGCACGTACGTAAACGATGTCAGAAGTACGAACAACTGATCGTCCACTCACAGGAACCATGAAGGCTAGGGCAACGATTTGAAAGTCAGTTTGAAATCTTATAACCACACGTTCTCTGATTCACGCATGCGCACTTACGTGAGGTAGGCAAGCAATCATCAGATCGTTGGGCCTAGTTTCCGAATGTACGATACAAACTCACATAATACAGCTTCAGATTATATTTCCAACTTTACTTCTATCACCTTACTCCTCTTCTTAATAAAGCCTACGATTGGTCCCTGTACGACAGTGGCATTTGAACTATGGTGCTTTACCATTCAGACAGTACTCACGGGGAATATCAGGTATGTTCGCTAGGATGCATACCGACCTAGTGAATAACAAAACCTCAACCATAAGCAACCTTACTAAGTGAACACGCAAAATTTTAAACCTGCTCGGAATAACACTGGTTACTTGCAATTACAGCTTTCGGATTATCGACGAGAATAGGGATTCAAAACATGAAAGGGATATAAGACAACAAGACGTACATTCATGTTTACAGTCCACAGATAGGTCTTTGGAACAGGTAATCTTTATTGTAAATTTGTACGAGGCACAAAGTTAACTAGACCACGTGCCAAGTATTCCCGTCGTTGTTTACTTGAAAGTCTCGTAACTTCTGCTTGACACCAGTCAATGTTAGGTGCAGTCATTAACAAAGGCTTGAAGCATTCAAGTGATTGGACGGCCTCGTATTGAACCATTTCGAGTGATACCTGTTTAGATTTTATCACAAGCCCATGGAAACCGCCAATATATATTCGATCTTTTACAGCCCGATAAACAGCTTTGTAAGTGTACAAATGTTAACTGATCGTTTATATCGTTTCCCAATTGGTCTCTCTCAGCACCCGTGTGTTAATTATACCAAACTTCGAATGTGATTCTTTCTTGTGGTTGAGATATGCTACCTTCATAATTCCTTTCAAGACAAGGAAGTATCTCGATCGTCTGTATACTGTTTACCAGTTGAACCAACACGGAATTAGGTCTTTGGCCACTAGGTCGGATGACACAATTTGTGGCTAATCCTGATGATCGAAACAAGGATCCACAGAGTAAAAGCCATGCCTTAAGGCAGATGACGCCTTTAGGCATATGGGGACACAAGAAAATCAATATGAATAAAAAATACCGAGGTGAAAACAAACAAATGGAGCAAACCAACCATTGTTAAGATTTGGCATAGTGTGATTCTCAAAAGGAACCTCCGGTATGTATATCAGAAGTGCCGATTTTCTGCTGGGTTGATGAGGGCGTTTTTCCTCACTGTCACAAAATCGTGATGATAACATTGTCATTTCTATGCAGGACACCTTGATAGAACCGTTCTGTGGTAAGATTTTTCTTTGTGGAAGGCGAGTACCACACTTTTCATTGACAAGGCGATGTCTACTGTCACGCTTGGGGAACGTTCACATGCTTAGAACTTTGACAACGTTAAGGGTAGCAATCAGTTGGTGTGTCTTCTTTTTCACATGACACAAAACACACTTCAACACTTTCCGGTGGTTGTTAGGCCTAGCAACTACAAGTGGTCATGTTCAGGTTGTTGCGCTCTTACTCATTAAGGTTGTCCCTCAGCCTACGACAAAGTACTCGAATCAAGACAGTGAGTCTTACCTCTGCACTACTATTCCGAACGAGAATGGGTGTCCATTTTTTAATTAACCTGCATGCTGTCTGAGCAGTGTGGACCTGGGTACCAAATCTACAGTCCAAACTAAAGGGGTTACCCAGCGAGCAGGCCTCCCAGTTGAGCTGAGTGAACAAATGCACACACCGACCCCATTCCATTGTCCATCTCGGCCATTCGTACACGGAGAAGAGAAAAATTCAAATATTCAGGCATGTTGAACCACGGACACAATGTACTGCTGTAACTACTATCGGGTTAGCTGGCACAGGGGTGTACGCACGTTTCTGGTTTATACCTTTTTCCATACTGGTTTCTGTTTTATGCGTAAGAATTTACTTTTCGTGTAATATCCTTTCATTTTAGGACAGCAGATTTTCTGCATTGTATTTACACGCTACGGAAATGATCTATGAGTGGTCTAGTGGAGTTGTTTTGCAGCCGTTTTGATTGCGACTCCACGCATTGGCTGCTGCGGTAGGGCGATGTGCGGAAGAACAGTTGAGTTGTCAAGGCCGTCATGTGGTCCAATGGGGGTATAGAGTCCAGCTTACAGGGGGCAAAGGGCACGAACCAATGAACGTCTTCAATCATCATGCGCCCTACAACATGGGTGCAGTCAAGTGACACCGTGAACATGTTTTGGTACTGCAAAATCAGCCATGGATGACACACGCAAGCACAGCCGCACCAGACCCGCTTGTGGCGATCGGGCAATTTGGTCAATACTCAAGCGGAAGTGGCTGTGTTCACGTATGGTAACTCGGTCTTTCCTAATGTGAGGTCAGTGATGCAGCAGTCAACACGGTTGCCCCATGAAAGCGTGGCCGGAGTTCAAATCCCGGCTGTGGCAAGGATATGTGCCACGGACTAGCTCTATTGAGAGCGAAACTCGGATCTAGTGCCTCTTTTCGGAAGAGGCCTACTGCGATCGATTGTGAGTTATGTTCAATCTGTATGCAAACGCAAATCCCCTATACCGATCACTAACGCTGAGATGAACAGAAGTCCTCAGTTTCGAGGTAAAAATAGTGGGAGCCACCGGAACCGAATCTATGAATCGACTGAAGCTAAATTCAGTCAAAGCTTGCAGACAAACGACTAAACTGTAGATAGGATAAAGTTAGCTTGTGCATAACATTACAGCTTAAAATGCTTTTTTGTTTGCTTCTGTGCAAACTCTACCAAAAGACAGCCCTCGTGTTTCAGTATCTAACTCACCGTCTTCTCCTTTTGCTTCCCCACGCAGTGATCATGAGTCTCCAACTGTGGGAGATGAACAAGACTTTCAATTCCTAACATGCTGGTGACTAATTTCATTTCTGTTTGTCAAACAACCGACTGATCAACTCGCTTACTATTCCGGTGAGTTCAGTGCTTGGTAGAGATTACAAAGCGTGGTAGACAACGAAGTAGCATTTTTGTCGTATAACCTAACGTTCCGATTCTTCGTACAGTTGAGGGCTGCGTAATTGAATTCCTTTGAAATTTACGATCGAATATCTACCACCCAGCTGCCTATTTGCAAAAGTAGTCGAACAGAGATTTCGCAACGTACAATATCTTTCACCTTTAACCGCCACGATCTGCAATCGCAAGTTGAAACTGTGCTTTTTGCAGTCTCACAGTGCTGCCGTGAACCTGAAATGAAAGTTACTGTTAGATCCAAAGTTACCGTAGACTGGGGAAGATTATCTTTATGTTATAAACGCACTATTGTATTTGCCTGCTGTCATTCCCGCCATTCAACTTACGGCCTTCAATGTACTTACGTTGGTTAGCTATTCCCAAAAATTCATCATTTACTCTAAAGCTAAATTTCCGATTACAGCTCCAAGACAATACGTTGCGCTTTCAAAGCACTTTCAACATATCAAAGAACTGAAGAGAATAGGAAATACCGTCTAACTATATTTATATGTGTAATGACTGTCCAGAAGATGCATATGTTTGAGATGACTGTCCGGCCTGTCCCAAGGTCAGATGGCGCGCAATACACAGTTGAACTCTTCTTTCTCGATATGAAGATCGCTTGTATTCAAACTCACTCACCTCACATTGTCAACAGTACATGACGCACAACTGATTCAGGGTGACGCCATGTGCACCTTTGTGTTGTTCGAAGGTCAGCTAGTCCAAATGAAAGGAAACCAGAAAGGAATCCAGTAAGCTAGGCGGACTGAAAGGACAAAGACTCTGAGCCCATGAATGCATGCAAATCCGATCACCATGTTTAAGGCAAAGACAAATGACAGTTTCCAAGCGTGCACCTCCGCAGGAGGGAAGGTTTCAAAATGCCAAGTTGGCGTCAATGCTGTCGCACTGTTCTCTTCCAATTCACATCAGTGATGTTGACTGTTTTTAAACTTGCGAAATGTAGTGAAGGCAAGCGACCGCACCTTACTACTCACACCACTACTATTCAGTAGAAGCAGAAGAATGGATTTTGACTTTGAAGTAGCCGCGAGAAAAATACAGGAAGCGTGGCATGAAGTAGCTCTTCGCACTTAGAGGAACTGAGCATGGGTTCCTGTGACAATCGTGACGTTCTGAAACGAGTTTCGTACGTAGATGAGTATTTTTGTTTGTATTCATATTGAAAAGCATAACCCATTCATAGGTCTTCTGAATAAACAACCTTTGTGCCATCCACGTTCTTAGATCACAATGAAAGCTGCATCTGCTATGCACAAGTTTATAGTTTGGATTATCCTTGTTTTCAAGTAGCGATTGACAATTCTATCTTGAGAAAACCACATTGCAACGACAACGAAACCAAATGGCCAAATTTGACGGATATGTGTATATGTGTACCGTCAAACAGTTCGTTACGTAGTATAGGACAATACAGTGCACTGTAATAGGCAGACACGTATACATAGTGAAAGCACATACACGCAGATCCGAAAGTATGCAGTGCGTACGAACTCAAGCACGTAACTTCAAGGGTGGTTGCTAGAGTGGGACTCATTTTGCGTGTGCTCGCAGGTGAACAGGCTACTGAAATCCTACTGGCAATCCAGATGAGATTGAGCTTCTGTTTTGCACTTCAGTTCGTTGACAATCTCTCCAACTACATGATTTCAGTTCAGCTTAAGCTGTATGTTGGTCCGTCAACTAATGAACCGATCATACCTTATGGCTATGGTGAACGATCGATATGTTGGACAACTGATTGCTAATGCGACCGGTCCTGCTGAATGGACACTGTTACCGTGACAAACTATAGGAGTCGCGGACACTATCGTAACTTAATGTGAGACAACGCGCAGCTGAACTCAGCTGGTTCGTTTGACTGACTACCATAGTGCTTGAACTGAGCACGAATTAAAATCGACTTCAGTTTTTGCGTTACGTTTACATCACACAACACTTAGGCAATATTCGACATGATCCACTACCGTGCGATCAGCAGACAAGCTGACCAGAATCTGCACTTTGCGATCTGTATTTGTAGCAGTCATTTTCACGCATAAATGCACCTGATGTGTAGCTTCTACTGCGTTAGCTGACCAGGTTGTCTTTCTGCGTCTAAACACTACAGAGAACCACTTTAACGCACACACACAAGTATTCATTTGTCTGAAGGAACGGTTGAGTTATATGTTGCTCTAAGAGAAAGATAATGTGACTTAAACTCAACTGTGCTCAGTTCTGTTATCAAGAACGTGCTGATCAGCTAGTTGGAGGCTTCTAAAATGACTGGAACAATCACTCTTTATTAACTGAGTTCTTAGTAAACTCCGGCTGGGTTGTTTTTCATACTCTTGACAGCAATTTTTTTGTAATCACTAACAATTACGTTTTATTCTATTTCTACCTATATCATTTGCTAGTTATCTAATTTGAAATAAATTCACAATGGTTATACTGAGTTTAAAAGGAGCACCACTACCCATAAAACTCGATGGTCTTGAAGTTAGGCCATGGGGTTTATGTTGATAAATGACGAATTAATTTAAAGAATGCGTATATCCCTTTCATTTGACTTACACAGAGAATAGGGATAGCACAAGGAATGCTAAATACTTTGGTGAATGAACTGGATAAATACAAATCTGCATATTGGCATTCTTCTATTTTCCTATTTGTATCTCATGTCATTCCATCATTAGTTACGCGGATTGATTAAACAAACCAAACAATTCTGAAAATGTGCAGAGTACACCAACCTTGGCCTCGGGGCGGAAACGCGTTTTCCAACCTGTCGGGGCCCACGTGCAACAGCTGAGTTTAGTCCACATAGCAATCATAATGACGCTAATCATCGCACATGACTGTCCATCTCCACGGCCAGCGACCACTGACAAAAGTCGATCGACGTAACAGACTTGTAAGTGAGCACCGGCTAATTTCAAAGGTTTAAGTTCACATATGGGGTAGAAACTGGTTCGGTATGGTGTTTTAAAGGGTTTGTCTGAAAAAAAACGGTCGCAGTTAGGAACCATAATAACCTGTTGTGGAACGCTTTTCCATGCTGACCTTAATATCCACGAGCAAAATAATGGTATATCGGTGTTGCTCGCCTGAACCGGATCGCATGCTGTCTTTTTGTGTACCTCACAATTGTTGCTTTTCCTATCGTTTTATTGAGGCTCCCAACCGTCATGCTTTCCCCATATTTTGATCGCATGACGCCACATCCGGTCGAAACTTGTTAATCGTTTAAGCGCGTTGATCTGGCCACTTGTGCGAGAGGCAGGGTTTGCATGAGGGCTTGAGACCGGTGACTGCTCGCGTTCAATGCAAGGGTATGTGTGCAGTGAATATGAGTCATATAGAGCAAATTATGAGAACTAGGTTACGTGAGAGGATGAGACAAGGCCTACAAAACCAGCTTTGGCCAATAGACAGTAACTACCATGATTTAATCGCGGATCTGCACAAATTGGCACAGACCCAGAGTGGAACATCATGAAGCTCGTCGGGTGACGAACAAAGTTAATCAACCTACTCATTGGTAAATCGACCCAAGTGCTTGTTTGATGCGTCGCTTTATGAAACCCCGTTTATCTACGGTTGCTACTGTGACGGGCAGATCATGGAAATGCAATGAAACCCGTTTCTCTCCGAGACCTGAACTAGTAGTAGACCCATGGGGGTTATTGTTGTGATGAGGGTTAATGGAATGTTAAAAATTGCGAAGCTGAGAGGAATGATAAAAACATTAGCTTCAGATTCTCCGGAGGGTGTGTGCTACTGATGAGAACCAACTAAGTCAAACAGCCGTCATCAAGCTCGCTGATGTTCGCTGTGATCAACCGCTGTGTAGTCTGCTAATCAGTAATAGCACACACACACTGTCACAGCTGTCGCATTTCCACAGTCAGTGGGTTCAGTCAGTGCCTTCCCAAACGAAGCACATTACTGGTGAGTAGTAGGGAACTTTCGTTTTCATTTAGCTTGAACATCACTCACAATTGATCGCAGCTGCTGCATTCCTGTAGACTTTCCAGTCGGCTCCTTTCGAAAGTGGATGTTAGATTCGAGTTTTGTTCTTCACCAGAGCTCGTCAGTGGTACATATCCTTGCCACAGCCGGGATTTGAACACCCGCCACGCTTTCATGAGGTAACCGCGCAATTGTTCGTTTTTGTTTGAGCTCGTCAACAGTTGACATGGCAGACACTAGAACTCCATTTCATATGGTAACCGGGCAATCCGAGCATTACGCATGGACGAACGTTGAGCTTTTCCGTGTGGTTTTCTAGTCGTCCCTAATGTGAGGTTATTAGCGTATTGGTGAACGCAGCTGCAGTCAGCTGTGAGTGATTCTGAGTTAATATAAACTAAAATCATTTCCTTCTCACCAGTACTCACACAGTTATTAGGTGTTTGCTGTTTTCCTATCCGTTCGAATACGTCCGCATGAGGTCACACGAAAAACTGTTTACTTCGAACAGCAACTTCGCGCACAATTTTGTTTCTGACGTTCGCGAGGGTTTCATATGGATTCTTAATCAACTTTTCACAAACAGTCTCCATTCAACAGTCTTTCACTGTCCTTGGTCAACAAAACTTTCTTGCTCATCAACTCATCACCTGTCAGCGAATGTACTCAGAACCTGGGTTTTCGTTTATTTCTGTGCTGTCAGATATTCATCCTACTGATTGTTTATTCGAGCTGGAAGGACTCACTACCACCACCACCACTGACTCGAGCATAAAATATCGTCTCGTGTTCATCTGTTTGCTCTGCATTCCCGGCCCAATCGGCTGTAGATTGGCAATGTGGTCAGTTTGCGAGTCCAGAATGATTGTTTTAATGGCTGCTGACACGTTTTTTTGGAAAACGGATAAAAAACATTCATCCAGGCTCTTCGTAATGAGAGTTCAGAGTCGGAGACGTTACTGGGCCCAATGAGCACCGTTCGCGTTGTTGAAATCCACTGATATATGGGTTATGTATAGGTTAAACTGAAAAAAATCAGTTCACTCTGAAGTTCGGAATTGTGTTCGTATGTGACTGTGACCTTCGGTCACAACGACGAGGAGGTAGAGTCCAAAGAATCGGTCGCTGTTAGGATTGTGGAAGCTTATGACGTAGAATAAGATAATGCACTGGACATTCCGATAGACCGGGCTAAAGTGGCTGTTACTCGTAGGTGCTCGTGCGTAGTAAGGGTTACTGAAAAGAGGTTTTAGTGTGCACGTAACTGTTTTCTTGATGAGGGATATCTGAAGAACGTCTGTCTTCCATTGCTGTGTTTGTGGTTCAACGAAAGTTTTCTCCGGATCATATTTTTCATTGTTTTAGCTTCGTTATAGTCTACTGGTAACATGAAGATCACCCACTTCTGGATCGATTCCGTCCCAGCAATCGTTTGATAAGTACTCAGATCACTTACCTTAATTGATCTGTTTTGTGATGCAATAAAGAACTGTTGGTTTGTGAACAAACATTCAAGTTTCACCTCAAACTTCATTAGTCTGAACTGCTACCCTTTACCGCTACCGAAAGACCCTACTCAACTACGAAGATGACTGTTCAGTGTAGTTTCCAGGGAATGTTTCGTGAAGCTACGACCAAATATAAACGATTTAACCTGAGCTATTGAAAACTGCAGGTGTGACAATGGGCCAGCTTTTCCCCTTTGTCTAACTATAGAGACCCTGAGGGATTCATTGGTTTCGGTCACTTATCAGACTTCAATCCTATAAACGAAATCTTTAAGACTACACCTGTGTACATGGAGTGACGTAGCAAATTTTAGCCGTCTGTTGCTAGTGCACGATTGAACGGTTTGTACATTTCGAGCACTGCATTCCAACACAGGAAGAAGCACTGTGTTACTTGGAGACCTCCGTGTGCTTCTCAGCCGTGGACGCAGCTGGATCATATGGCAGTTAGGTACAGGTGGCGCCACTCTGTTAAGGACTGTCGCGCCTTTCGGAGCAACCACCTGGACTCGGACCATGCCGTTGTGCGTGCCCGTTTCGTTTTTGTCATTTGCCCAGAGGACTTACGCTCGTAATGCAAGGTGTTTAACTGGCATTCGAGCGATGAGGATGTGAAGAACGCTTACCAAAA